>PVJO010021985.1:0-28793 GCA_004026905.1 Hystrix cristata | reverse complement strand
TGTTGTATCACTTATGTATGACTTAATAACAAGTTTTTCCAAATTATCATTCCTTAAGTAATACTATCTTATTTTCCTCATGATCTTGTCAAACAACAATATAGTTCAAACTGATCTGGATGGTTCTAGTCTCGGTGGTGTCTCTCACGTGTCTGCAGTAGACTATCGGTGTGTAAGCTGTGTCTCGGGGTAGGCTGCCTGTGGGCCTGGGCACTCTTACTTGTCATCTCTAATTCTCCAGTGTTCTTCGCTTGTTGCACAAAGAGAAAGAGAGAGGTGGGTAGAGGAGGAGGCGGAGGCAGAGGGCAAGAAATTGTTTTTAAATCTGTTAAGAACAAGTCTCCGAAATAGCACAGAATGACTTCTGATGCAATTCATTGGTCAAAACTCCCAGCACACACTTAAGAAGCAGGAAAATAAATTTTACTTCTTGAAATAAGGAACTGTAAAATTGTGCTCTGTAAGTAGTACTCAGCAGTCTATTAATGGGGCTCTCACTGCAACCAGTATACACATATATCAATCAGCTCACAAGTATGAATACACACACACACACACACACACACACACACATGCACACGCATATATAATCACATATCATATGATAGATGATATTATATACCAAAACCTATGAAAATAGAGAAATATTAACTCTGATTTCCTAGGCATTCCCTTCATCAGATCAATTTAATTAATAATGATATACTCTGACGATTTTCATTGTTTTCACCGAGTTTAACTGAGCAAGATTGTATCGATTTATTCTCTAGAATAGTATCCCAGTTCCTAAGAGCAAAAGAAGCATTCAGGTGTGGACCTGGCTTACTAAGTAATGCAGACATTTTAAAGCTTAAACTCTTCACCTCCAAAGTCACAAAGATTGAGAAGGTAGCCTTCCAGAAAGGTCGGGGGGTGGGGGTGGGGATCTAGCTCAGTGGCAGAGCACATGCCTTGCAAGCACAGGCTCTGATTCGATCCAACTAAATACATACATACATATATAAACGCATTTAAATTAGGGACAGGCTGCATATCAGCCATGGATCAATGTAAGATCCTAAAGATACTAAGGAACTGCCTAGGAAATTGCAGTATGAAATGCAGGTAGCATTTACTGGAGGGAAGGATTCTGTTGCATGAATTAAGGATGATTAGCAAGGGAACAGGTACGCATCAAATAAGAAGGAAGACACTATTAATCAACTACCTATCTTTAGCTACTTTAATGCCAATGTAAGGGCAAATATGGTGAATAACAATGCGAGCAAATAAACTTCTCTTATTTCTTTAAACATAATCACTTATAAACATGGCCTATTTCTATTGCATGCTATTATGAACACTTTATAAACTTCATATAAAACATAAATTGTGTGGGGCTGTTGTTAAATTTAAGCACTATAAAAATAAAATATAAAAGCCTTTTACCTGTTAAAATATCATCTTTATGAAGCAAACTCTTAAAATATTGGTGTAAATTTCATTTATGTTTTCTTAGATTTTCAGAAATAAATAACTGTACAGACTATTTATATGTGAAGTTTAAAAGGTTTGCATAAAAAGATAGTAAAGTAAATGTATTACCAGCAGGAAAAAAATGATCCCAATGGTAAAAAACAAATAAACTGATTTGCTTTCTCCTATTTGAAATAGACCTGAAATTACTATTTGTCTCTTCATGGAAAGCATTCATTAAATGGATTTTTATGTATGTAAATCACCAATGAATGATTCTAACTTTATTATATATTATATATTTAACACAAATATCATATAGAAGTTAATGAATTACAAGGAAGTAAATCTTAACATAATTTCAATGTAAGTGCTATTGTGCTTTTAATATATGTGTCCTACACAGCACCGTTTTGAAATTAAGTATAATGTACAAAGTTCATTTTAATTGCACTGTAAAATAATATACACTGTGTTATAAGGTGTTTAATATAAGATATGCTTTATAAATTAGGTCTTGCAAACACTTAAAAAGCAAAGTTATAAACGTGTAATATAACAACATTCCATATTATCCCCATATCCTTAAGTAGGATCGATATAAGAAGTAACTGACTTGAACATGATTGGAAGATTAAAGTCTCTCTAAAAGCCCATAATTTTCAATGAGATTTAAAGAAAACATTTGGAAATTGAAGAAGGAATGACGAGAACATGAGAGATCATTTGTTCTGAGGTTCACTATAGTAAATACTATAAAAAGCTTAACACTGCATGATTTGCATAGCTGCAAGCACCATCATTTTATATTAGCCCCAGATACTTTTTTAGAGCAACATATTTCTAACTCTCTAAGTGTGAAATACACCGAACACAGCAAAAGGCTTTTCTGTTAAATTTAGATTATAGATATCGACACTCTTAAAGTTGTGGAACTTCAGCATTACTTAGCCAACTTATCTTGGGGATGACACGGCAATAAATTAGTACATTTGCAAAGAACTAGTAAAATGAGCAGTTTGTGACTGAGTTCTAGGCTTTGGTTTGGTAAAAGATTATGTTTAAAACTATGTTGGGTGACATTTTCCCATTTACCAGTTTTATGTGGAAAATGTTTTATCCTTTTGGGGAAAAATTTCACACATAAGCAAAATCCATTATGGTAATATATGAGCCACAGGGCAGGTGATAGTTAAAATGAAAGTTAAAATACTATGTCTTACAGTGCAATGTGAATGCTATGCACACAATTATTTGAGAAAATTGTCACAAATGGGATTTAAACAGAGAGAGAGATTATGTAGCCAGTGAGAGGAAAACTAAAATAATTCTGCATGATTAGCTAACTCCGGACAATCACATAAACTTCTGAGTGTTAAACATTATAATTGGCATTTTTATCTTCCCATGCTCCATTTTAATTGTATGAGCAATTCCTGTTTGGAGAAAGGTCTCAAAAGGCTTACAAAACACACAAAAGGAAAAATGAAAGGGGAAAGGAAAAATATAATCTTGATTAAAAGAAAGAAGTTTAATCAGAATATAGATATGATAGGTAGGTAGGTAAACAGAGCCTTAGATTCATACGTTGAGATTATAAACAGCATGGTTTCAGGAGAAATCACTGAGCTAATCGTCAAGAGTTAATACTAAAAACTTCTACTAACTCTATGAGTTTCTCCAATTTAGCTAGCTGCAATGCAGACCACAGTGAGTTGTCCCTCCTAATTCTGTCATCAAGGAATTCAGACTTTGAGAATTAAAACTTGAAAGTATCTAATGGATAGAACAGAGATAAATAGGTAAATTACATAGCAAATTGTTTTTAATGTGCCTAATCAATCAGAAGACAGAGAAATTGTCAACCAAGAAAAAAGTTGCCCTGCTGGAAATCAGAGAAAAAGTTAGTTGTGGGTTTTTTTATTATTCATTTTTATTTTTATTCATACATATTTGCAGTACATAGTGATTACATTCCCCCTGGAGTTGGTGCACATACATTAGACATTTTAATTCTTTTTTCATCCCCCTTCCATCCCCGCCCTCCTCATCACTCCAGCTCTTGGTCCCCTTCACTTTTGCAAAAAGATCTATCTCCCTCTTTCTTATTATCTTTTATTTTACTCTATATTTATATTCCAAGTTTCTCATATAAGAGAAACTACACCCACAAGAAGCTTATTTATCTTCCGTTTAGGTGAGCTCACTGTAACACCAAGGAAGAACCATCCCATAGTCAGGTCCTGTATTTCATTTTATTTTGGCTCACAATAAATTAATCTACTTGGGGTAATCAAAAAATTCCAGACAGTGTCAAGATATTTTGATACACACATTAACTCTCTCAGGAAATTTATTTCTCTGAAACTCTAGTCTTTCATTTGCAAAAATGAAAGAATGATATATCTTCTCTAAGTTTTCTGAGAGGATCAATAAATAATGCATGTAGGTGTATTTTTAAACTCACCACCTTTTTGCGGTTTTAAGAATGATCATTAAGACAGCACACAAAAGAATTATATTGAGAAAATGTGTTCTACAGTTTGAGCATATCTGTTGGATTCGGGAATAGAAGGACACACACAGTGCCAAAATGATCGCTGCTGCTGGCAACGTGAGCCCTCAAACTTTAGGGATGTGGGCCAGATTGTAGAGAATTCAAACTCTCCTCTTGAGTAGAAAATAAGCAGTTTTAAAAGCAAACAGATGATTTACCATGGCGTCCCTGACTTTTTCTCTTTCTTTTTCATTTTGATTTCATACTAAAAAATGCTAGACAGTCCATAATGCTACCTTATCTTGCTGCTGCCCAGAATTTCCTTGTATGTCAATGCCCCGAATAAAATCTCTGACTACCTACCAGCCCAAGGTCTTCTATCTCTTTGTTTGGTATGACGTCACCTTCCAGTTATGGAAATTGTTTCACCACTCCACTCGTGAGTGTTTGAAAAAGTACTTATTATGATTTTTTTTTATTATGCTACCACTCCAACTTCAAGAGGTCCTTTTGAATATTTCCTCTCTGTCTCTTAGGTAGTTAACTGGGTCAGTTTTCTATTGAAGGACTAAACAATATGTTACTCCAAAATATGCTGATCTGGCATAATGACTATTTTTAAAACTCTTGAAATTGTCAAACTCCTATTGAAAGGAAAATAACATCTACATCACCATCGATGAGAATTTGAAGCTGAGGGAAATCTGTGCAAACCCAGCTAAACTCACCCTTACCTTACTAGGCATTTCTCAACCCAGTTAATCACACAGCTCAAGCCTTTTGTCCTAACACTTTTTCATTATTTAATACTCTCTCTCCAATTCACTCCATAGATATTCGGCTTTCACTTTTTAATTGGGTCTTGTTTCCTAATGAGGGTTCCCCTATTACCTAAAGCTCGCATTAAATAAATGTGTTTGCTTTTCTCCTGTTTATCTGTATCATATTAACTTTATTGTTTGGACAAGCTGAAGTATAAAAGGAAAGAGGAAAAGAAAAAATTCCTACACTATACAGTGTTTTCCAGCAGTCCCCCGCCACCCCAGCCCACTACCAATACAACATCCACTGTTTGAAATAACAGCCTCATCATATTCAGGCACCTCCATCTTGAAAACCCAATTCCTAGCTTGTTTATGTCTTGCCCATTTGTTGTATTTATTGTGCCCTCCATTGGCCTTGCCTGTCAAGTTGATGAAAGAAGATATCTTGATTCCCGGCACCACCACTGATGTATAAAAAGGGAACTTGCCTTCCTTTCCTTGTAGACTCTATGGGAGCAGAATAATTCAGGAGGGAGTCTTTCCTCCTAATAATTTAGGAACATATGTTCAGTAAAATATAATGAAGCTAGAGAAAAATTACAATAATATGGAACATAATAAATAACTTCGAGAAAACTCTGTGGTAGAATGGAGAACCACCTCATGAAACTAGAGTATGAACTCCTAGCAAAGAAATAGACAGATCATTACAAGTTGGCAGGTAGTCAGAGATTTGGTTGGGGGCTTATTTCACAGAGACATTCACTAGGGTTTGAAAATATGGCATATTATACAAGAGAAGAGGAATTAAGGGAGTAGATGGACTCAAGTGGCTTCATTCTTCTGCTTAGAAGCCATAACAAGATACCACAGACTGGGTGGCATACATAATAGAAGCGTAAATTCTCACACTTCTGGAGTTTGGAGCTCCAAGATCATGTCAGCAGCAGACTTGGCTCCTGTAGTCTATTTCTTTTTTTTTTTTTTTTTTTTTTTTTTTGGTGGGGCCGGGGATCGAACTCAGGCCCTTGTGCTTGCAAGGCAAGCACTCTAATCACTGAGCTAAATCCCCAGCCCCTGTAGTCTATTTCTTTAACATGAAAGTGGCCTCAAATTGTGGGCAGACATTCACATTTGGCAAAGATCAGAAAACAGGTCCTCTTTTAGGATCTCCAGGAATGAATGTGATCCGGCCAGCTCTGCGGCTTTAGCTCAGAGAAACTCACATCAGACTCCTGACTCAGACAAAGGTAAGATAAGATATTTGTGTTGTTTTTAAGTCACTGAAGTTGTGATAATTTTTATTTCCACAACAAACTCTGATCAGGACAATAAGAGAAAAATGCACCTGCGTTTATAGCTCTCACGAATCACGCTTTATAGCCTTCATATTACCATCCACAGCCAGGCTTCCTTTCTTTAATTGTTAAACTGTATTTGAAGCTTATCTTAAGTTTCTGGGATTTTCTAGACATTTGAGACATGGTGATGATCAAAATAGAGCTGTTATTTTCTTAAACCTGCATTCTAAATACAGAGGGGATGAATTGGCAGTAAGATGATTCCCATGTAGCCTGACCTTCAGTGATCATGGCAAATTTATTAAGAAAATTACAACTTTATGAACTCCAAGAGAGCAAAAGGTGTGACTTCAATGACTTCAGAGATGTAGATAAACCTTCGCAACTTCTGAGAAATAAGAGAAAATACAGAAAGTTTCTTGAGCTTTTATTGGTTAAAAGGGCAAAGGTAAGGAGGGGAGAAAAATGAATTAAAATTTAATTCCTTACAAATAACTGTAGACTTTTTCTCAGTGGTTTAAAACATCAATTACTTAAGGCTTTGTTGGAGCCTAAATTTTTAATGTGTAGTGAACAGTATCTAGGGCTGATCCAAATTGCATAATGAAAGTCTGCAAGTGTTCTTTGGGAGGACTTAGATAGCAATGGTGTTTTGTTTTTAAGTCAGACTGCTGAGGTTTTAATCTTGGCACATTACGTATTCTGACATCTATAAGGTACTGCTTAAATTTCTTCGGCTGAATTCTGTTTGCTTATTGGTTTCCTAGCTTAATGTGCCATCTTTATAACCCATCACTTATTGAAAAGATCAATTGAGGATTTACACACAAGAGTTTATAAAATGCAACCTGCTGAAAGTTGCATCTAATCAGCACATATGTTCGAGTGCATATCACATACTTAGTGTTTTGGTAAGCACTGTTATTCATAACTTTTGGAACAATAATTTAGAACTTACTCCTCAATTTGGGTATATCAACATTTACTACAATTTTCTTAATTAAAAGGAACTACTTTAAAACAGTACAATGGCAAGTATTTAAGGAAATAGTTCTGTTCACATAATTCATCTTCATCTTTGGAACTAAACTCCTTTCCACTTTTACCTTGTCAAAGTGAAAGGCTTTTGTTGTAAACAAAGTTATACCAGAATCACAGTCCCTTATTTCCTGAAAATTATTCCCCATAATTTAACTTGTCTGCAAAAAAAATTTGCCATTTAACACATATGATAAAAATTATTTCACACTTAGAAAAGTTTATCTCTAATGATAATCAAATCCAAGTTTTCTCCAATTTCTTTTGAAAAGTCTCAGAATTATTTGTATAAATTTTGAAACTGTTTTCAAGTGCCTAAAGGCCAATTTTATCATTTCAGAAGAGCTTTGATTTTTAAAAATATCCACAGCTTATTTGGAGCTAAATCTTTTGAATTGAGTGTGTGATCAAGTTAAGTTTAAAAATACTGTGTATTACAAAATAGTGACACTTTTTCCATCCTCAGAAATCCCATTGATTATAAATTGTAATTTCTAAAAATGCATTAATTAGCTTAGTACAGTGTGATTTAGCCTATTATTTATTAGTTACTATGGTTGTTATTAATGTCACTGTTACTTTCATCTATAGATTTTAATCACCATAGAAGTAATCATAAAGAAAGAGTCTCAAACCATTGATTGGGAGGATAAAAAGTATACGATAGCCCTAAATTTTTAAAAAATAAAGTAAATAAGAGATTATCAACTGATCCAAAAGTTATTTAAGAAATACAAAAAAGAGAAGATTGTTGTAAGAGGGTTTGGTGTGTTGGGAAAAAGTATTGCACTATTAAGTAAGCTGGTCAAAGTATCTTGATCAATAACAACTCTCAGCTCATGTGAACTTTTCCGAATACCAATGATGTTTGGATGTTCACATCTTCGTGTGCTTTACTAATAAAAAGTCACCATCCTAACCAATGGGGAGGAAATGTAATTCCTCTGTCAGATGCTGCCCCAACCACAATTCAAAATTCCCAATTCTGTCTCTCAAGCTGTATCTTCTCTCTTCTAAGCAGTTTGTAATTTGAAAAATTGTGATTTACTCTCTAGTACTTCAAGGTTCGTTACATGTACAACAAAATAATTGCAGATACTCAATTGTACTATGTGTTACGTGTGATTATCCCTATTTTGTGGGAATGGAATTAAAGTTGACAAGACTCAGAAGATCAATTCTAGTGGGAAAATCAAAGCTGGTCATCTGAATCAACAGAATAATATTAGCCAGCTTAAGGCTATTGAACAAGTCACAAGCTTCAGTTTTCTTGAAGAGTGTGATGAAAGGTAAAAAAAGGAAAGAAAAGAAGAAAGAGAGAAAAAAAAAGAGAAAGAAAGAGAGAAAGAAAGAGAGAAAGAGAGAAAGAAAGAAAGAAAGAAAGAAAGAAAGAAAGAAAGAAAGAAAGAAAGAAATTGCAGTTAAACACAGAATAGAAAATTTATGATGATATAATGTCCCAACCCTAGTGTCACACATGGCAAAAGAAGGTTTTGTCGGTTGAGAAATGGGACCGTGAGTATTTTAGTAACTCTAGCCGTAGTATAATGCAGGCAAGAGAAATGGCTCTATAAGGCATTTTACACTCAGACCCCAAGCCACACACTTTAACAAGAACCCTGCCAGCTGTACCCACACATACATATATAACTATGCCAAGTAAGGGAAAAAAAAATCCTTCCTGATTACTTTCCTTTTCTTTTCTCCATTTTTTTGTTCTTTTTTGAGACAGAATCTATGTTGATCAGGTAGCTCTAGATCATGTAGGCTCAAGAAAGCCTCCTGCCCCAGCCTTCTAAGCAGCTGTGATTACAGATGTGTCACCATCCCTCTCTCGATAGTCAACTTTCAATAACTAAAAGGAAACAAACAAAAGTGATGGTTGTAGTAGCAGGAGAAGCAGCTGTGACTTTTTAAATTCATTATTCTATTGTTGTTTCTAAAATGAGACATGGGGATCTTTAGAGAACTTAAATCGGTTCTTGCTCTCTCTCTTTTCTATTTATTGATAGAAATAATGTATTTTAGTTGACAAAAATATCACCTGAAGTAACATGAATGTTAGAAATAAAGTTAATTTTTCCACGAATTCATTTTAATCCCGCCAATTATGTGAGACTTTTTAGTGTGCAATTCTTTTTATAAATTTGACATCGATAAGTACTATGTTACATATTAACTATTTTTAAGCAAAATTGTTCACTGAAGTATATTTTAGACCGTTTTTTAAAAAAGGTATTTCCATTTTACTTAACTGGTTTTACACAGAAAGAGGCTGTACTCCACCTACCCTCAGTAGAGCTGTGTGTTCGGTTTGATTACTTAATCTGGCTACAGCATAATCTTTATGGGGAGAACATCTCTTTTCTGATACTAGAGATCACGGCTATTAGATTAGATTGCCAGGATGACGCTAAAATTCTACCACCAAGTGAGTGAGCTCAATAGTAGAAATGTGTGTTCTCACCATTCTGGAGGTGCCTGTTGCAGCTCGGAGGCTGGCCGGGTCCACTTCAGCAGCAGCTTCTCTCCTGGCCTTGTAGACGGAGAGCGTCTCCGTGGGTCGCCATATTGTCTTTCTTCTGTGTGTCTGTGTCTTAATGTCCTCTTGTCATAAGGCTATCAACCATATCGCAGTGGAGCCCGTCCTAATGACCTCACTTTAACTTCTTCCCTCTAATAATCCTTATTTACAAACACGGTTACCTTGTGGGATACATGAGGGCAAGACACAAACATGGAATGTAGATACATTATTCTTCGGGTTATGTAGCTTTTCCATCTTTGTTTTGCTTTCTACATAGTTGTATCACTATACCTCTAACGTTTGTTGGTTGATTTCTTTTCAAAAAATACAAACAAATGATCGTTGTCCTTGTAGTACTTTGTTGTCTGAAGAATAAAATTGGGGGCTGGGGATTTAGCTCAGTAGTAGAGTGCTTGCTTAGCAAATTCAAGGCCCTGAGTTGGATCCCCAGCATCCCCTCGCCAAAAAAACCCCAAAAGTAAAGAACGAGAATTAACAGTGTTGTTCTTATTGAGGTGTGCATTGTTGCTCATAAAACATTATAAGTAAAATAATTTTTTGTAAAAGGATTATTCCTTTTTGTAGGCAATTTGTCATGAACAAATATCTTGACTTTAATGAAGATCTTTTCGCCCATGCTACTTTTAAACTTGATGTTCTGTTTTTCTCTCTAATTTGAGCAGATTAAATTTAGCAGTTCTATAAACCCAGTAGTATTTATTGTTCCTGCTTTTAAAGTCAATATTCAAAGCACAATAAGTCTTTTTGAGAGTTTCAAATCTAATCTATTTTATGAATAAATTTAATTCATGTAGTTTTATTATTTAGTTCCTTTGAAATTTACTTCCAGATGCATGTATTTAATTCTTTTCCTATTGATTCCTAGTAACTTTATAGTTGAAGTTGCTTCATCTTATTTCAAATGATTATTATACGCAGGTTTAGAAGATATTTGCTTTATATTTCTGAATAAACATATTGAATTAACAGCTGACTATATTTTATATAATTGAGAATACTACTCTCTCAATAACTTTCATCAATTTTAATACAACCACTAATGCTGACGACATGTAGATTTTTGACACGTGTGCATTGGTTAAATAAAAATGCCTCCTTTTTAATGATAGTTGAGGATATTTAGTTGATAAACTTATATTTCTTTCTTATTCTTGAAAATGAACTTTTCTTAGGAATCATGTGAAGTGTAGTGTCAGTTTTCATGTGCATTGAATTATCTTTATAAACATTCCACTTTTGCTATTTCAAGAGATTTTTCTGACTTTCACCATTTTCTTGTCATTACATGTAGGTGTGTCTGCATGTGTAATTTTCTTAGAAGATGTCATTTGATATGGCGCCCACTCTACTTTGAATAATTGGCTATATTCCACAAGACAGTATCTTACCTCTCTTGAGTGAATTTTTTTTAACCAAAAAAAATTACAGCAAATTTCAGCTCAATATTTTTAACTTACGGTTTATGAAAGAGCTAACTGAAATCTATAATTTCCCCTACACTCTAAATTAAATTCACCTCTTCTCAGGTAGTTGTGTGACACTTAAACCTCTGAAGTACACATGCGGAATGCTTTTAATTTCAAATGAAAAGAAGAAAAACTCTGTTTCTCTTAAGATACACAGCTATTTAGAGGACCACATAACTGGAGAGCCCAGAGACAGATTAACCGCCGCTGATCACCTGTGTGCTTTGTATTGATCAGCAGGCTGGTATTTCTCACAATGACAGTTTGGTAATTTCAGACTTCAAACTCGTAGCCAACATAATGTACAGGAGGAAAGATTATTTCTATCAGTTAAATGTCCCTGTCTCTTAAGAACATGGATTTATTTTTTTCTAATCTCGGAAGATTTCACTATATTTCACTTCAAATTGTTTGACCTAATTAATGTCACTTGCCCATTTTTAAATCAATTAGCACAGCAAAAAGAATTTTTTCTTCTTTACCTGACTTATTCTTCAAGCTTGTTCTGACTACTGCCACTTGAACACATAGGCTGCATGGTAACACAGCATTCCCTGTACTCCATGAAATAAAGTACACCGAATTTAAAATCGAATTGAATGTTCTCAATACCGCCAATGTTAAGGTGGTATCCCAAAGGCAATTAGTTGTGGTAGTTAGGCTGAGATTCGTTTTGCTTTGTTGATGTAACTCAAAGAGATAATGCAGGAAATATTGGGGTTGTTCCTCCCATCTGCTTTATCTAATTTTAATTGCTTCCCTCTTCCTTCCTCAGTTTTTATCAAGTTCATTCTTTCTATTTCTTCAAAAGATTTCTTAAATTCCTTTTCTTGTCAAACCTAATATAATCAGTAAATATAGTATTTAAAAAATCTAAGCTCAAGAATCAGAAATAATTGAGTATATTGCAGTATATTCATGTTCATTTTCTGACTTCATGGTTGTAAATTTTTAAATTTTCTCCTTCAAAATATTTATTTATAATCTTATGTATATTATAAAGTGTGTTATGATGAAATAAACTATTTGAAGATGGCACCTACAAGGAACTCACAAAATATTAGATTTGGTTTTTAACAATACCATGATCATAAAAATTATTCCCATTCTATGGTCATTTCTGATTTGTTTTCTTTAAGATCAGTGCAACAGTCTTGTAGAGGATGTGCACTTTTCTCTTTTTTTCCCATGTATATTTGGTTTTAGATGTGTAGATTTCATGTAAATTTTTCTCTTTGCTGTTTTCATAGGCTTACCAAGAAGAATATAAATCTGTTTTCCATAATCCACAGCATGTCCCCTAAGTTCAGTGACCTAAATTTACCCTCACTGGACTTTTCTCAAGATTGATACGTGGAATTATGCTCTCCTGAGCCTCAGATGTCATTCCACCTTCAACGTGAAGATGTCATCTCTGTTTTTCTGCCTCTTTCTCAAACTCCATTGGTAAGAACCATTTTACTTTTTAAATATAAAGCTCATTTTTTCTTATCCTTTGTTACATTCTTTCCATCTATTCTGGATACATTAGCTTTCTTCTTACCTCATACAGTTCAATAATTTTTTTTCTTTCCTTATTTATTTTTCTGAGCTTTGTAATCTGAGTGGCAAAAACAGCAGGTATTATACAGCAAATGTCCAATAAACATTATAGGATTGAAGTTTGCAATAGGTTGAAAATGAAGTCTCATATAAAATTCATCGATTCAACCTTCTGAGAAGAACAGGTCTTGCCTTCAGTTAGAACAGTGATGGCGAACCCTTTAGATATCGAGTACCCAAAGTGCAACCCAAGACCCACTTATTTATGGCAAAGTGAAACACTACAATTAAACCTGAACACTGAGGTTTTATTTTAGAAAAGAAACAACTGCTATCCGATGCCCGGCTTGGGGCGACTTGGTTCACATGTCAACAGAGGGCTCTTTGTGCCTACTAAAGCACCACGCCACAGGTTCGACACTGCTGTGACGCAGTAAGGCCAAATATAATGAAGAATAAATTAGTAAATTAATTTTTCATTTGATCAAAAATACACTGGTAGTTGGAACTACAATTCGGTATCAGATGACTGGTCTGTAGACTTTAGCAAAACAAAATCATCTCTGCAGTAACTTATGTTAACTTATATATGTATGGCACCACAAATATTTGCATTTATCACTTTATTCTGAAATTCTCTTTGCAACATACATACATTTTTCATTTAAGCATGTTTTTCATGTAGACTGACGTCCTCTGTTCTATGTGCACAGTTGAGACATATTTCATCATTAACTAACTCAGGTGATAGCAATGATCAGAAAAGAAAGCAAAAATAAATCAAAGAAAGAACAAAAAATCACACATACAAAAAAAGCAAAACAAAAGAAGGAAGGAGGAAAGAAAGGAGAGAAAGAAATAAAGATTAAAAAAAAAGAAATAAAGATGAAAAAACTTACACATTTGGCTTTTACTATTCTCGAAATCAATGATTATTTTTGTGTCAAAATGGTTATCATAATAGAGACTCCAATACTAATTATCATCGTGTTTTACTATGACTCACGGATAACATAATGGATCTATTGATTAGTAAGGAATATTTAATTCCTAAACCGAAAAAAAGTAATTTTACTTGCTTCCTGGCAGTATGTCATGTTCATGTGAAAGCACGAGGGGCAATTGCCCGTGAACAGTCAACGCTAACATTAAGAACGAGTCAGGAAGCAATTCAAGCTGAGGTTTCTATGGAGAACTGACTTTTGGGAGATTTTCAAAATAACACATACAATTCTCAGATTTCATTCCTAAAACAAGTGAAAGGTGAAGCCCTACTCTTTCACTTACGCTTACTAAAACTCTCTATTTCTAATCTGGTATTTACTCTACAACATCACTATAACCAAATATTGCCTTGGATACAATCCTATAATTTTTCTTCTGTTTATGGTCTGAGCAGTAATTAAAAGTTAAAAATCTACCTATGCAAATTACCTATAAGTAGCATCTGCTGATTTTTTAACAATGAAAATAGAGAAAAATATCTGCGTTTGTAGTAATAATGTTCAAACTCAATTTTTAATAAGCATAATTTTCATGAACTAAATCAGAAGTTTTAAAAAGTAACCAAACAATAATTATAATGACTTAATGTAGACATACTAAAATATTTTATCCACTTGACCTTTATCATTTATTATCCAACACTAAACAGAAACTTCCTAGAAGAGCAATAAAATATTATTGTGCCCAAATCATTAAAATATGTAATTTCATATATAATTTTAAGTCTTAGCTAATTTTTTTTTCAGGAGAGTAAGTGGTAATTCAACTCTTAACTAAACAAATTGAGTAAAAGCTCATTTGTAATGTCCTCACCAGGAATCACTCCCTGCTTTTTGAGTAAAACAAATAAAGAATACACCAAAATGGACAATCTCATCGATTTATTTGTTATGAAGTTTTAAGGGGATTTTAAGGATCTATTGATAGAAATGAAAATGTATGAAATGATCAAGTAAAAGGATAAATGGAGATTCTCAAGAAGTAGTGTTGTTTCTAGTCACCAAGCAGTAGTACAATACTGGTAGTTTAGTTTCTTTTTGTGAAATATTGCCTCAGGTTAAACATTTTGGAGAAAATGGTGAATCTTCCTAAGACAGGAAAAAAATTTAAGCTCTAAGATCTCAGAATTTTAACTTTCCTACCCTGGACTGGTGAAGACACCTTTCCACTTCTATGATCTAAAATAGTAATGTTCTTTTCATGCCAAAGCCAACCATGTTGTATAAAATAGAGAATAACATGTCATATAAATATACCAACTTTTAATCAGAGTAACATTTCTTTCAGAAGAGCTATGTGCTTCATGGCAAGTTTGAGCATTCAAGGCATCAGCTAATTCTGCTTTATCTGTACATTGACAGGCATTCAATTATCTGTGCTTCATCCGATGTCATAGGTTGTATTTTTCAAAGTTGATTAATTCATGTTTATGAACAATTGTACTTTATGAAACACTATCATATTAACAGATGGCAAATGCAGTTGGTAAATAAATCTTTTTTACTTCATTCCTCTTGTCCTCTTCTGGGTACCTCCTTGTGGTATCGTTACGATTGGTGCTTAAATCTTAGCCAAGTAGTCTTTCAAGTTTGTATATTCCCTGTCCTGTTACTATTGCTTCACTGCACTAGCCTTCTGTTTCAGAATCTTTTCCCACCTGCTCAATTGTGAATGCTCCGCCAAATATATTTTTGTCTGTGTACACAACGATCACTTTGTATCTCTTCATTCTTACATATATAAGTTGCCTCAATTCAAAAATTTTCCATTGCTATGATCACCATTAGCTCTATTCCTGTTTTATATGTCTATATCTTAGCATTCAAGTAAAGCTGTCTAGAATATATGCTCAGGATTGCTAATTAAACTGTGTTTTACTAATTCCCTACTTTTTTCTCTTCTCTTTTAGAGTAAAGGGTGCTTTTTGGTTTACAGTGTGTTTTTAATTCGGAATGCCCTGTTTTCTCACAGTGGGTTTAGAAAAATATCATTAAGATCACTATCTCACCTTCACTCATGATGAACCATCTCAGAGCACCCATGAGCATTTTTCAGATTTGCTAAGGAGGTTCTTAAAAAAAGTGACACATTTCACTTGGGTTTAATGTGATATGTTCATATGGTCGCACTCACTTCCATGAGAAGTGTTTCTAGTTACACCTGTGTAGAAAGGATTTAGGACTTTTGACATGCATTTAGAAAAGGAGAAATCATACAGTAAAACATTTGACAAACTGGACATGGCATATGTAATAATCAAAGGTTAGAATTACATGAGCAGAAGCCTGCCTATTGGAAATTCTTACACTCATTATATGTGGCTATGCTAAAGAATACTTATTTCCTTTAAACAGCAAATCAAAATAGAAACTCTCTCCTGTTAGACGTATAATCAATTTTACAGCCTCTTAAAGAATCTATCTTTCATTTTGTAGGTTTCAGCCTCCAAAAATCTTGGGCTTCTTCCTTCCCATGCAGTTTGTTTTTATTTTCCATGAATTAGTTGCCAATATATTACATTAAGGCAATTTTTAAATATACAGAATATTGAACATAATTTTATTTGACTTGAGATTCCAGAGATAGAACACAAGTCCTTCTCAATGAGCTACACCCCCCAATCCTTTTTGTGTGTGTTATTTTGATACAAGGGCTCACTAAATGGCTCAATTGCAATCAACTAGCCTCACCTTTCCAGAGTGCTGGGATTGCAGGCGTGTGACGCCATACTTGGTCAGAGAATAGTTTCTCTGCACTTTTGACCAATCTTAGGAGTACAGTTCAGTAACATTCACAGTTGTACAATTCATCATTTACCCACGGGTACTTTTCATCTTGTAAAGCCGGACTCTGCCCCTTTAGATGATAACTCTTTATTAGTCCCCTACCTAGCCTCAGGTAACCATGATTCTGTCTGTCTCAATGCATTTGTATCAGTAGAATTATGGTGCAGTTATTGTTTTTGTAAATGGCATTCGCTTAGCAAAATATTTCCCAAGATACATTCACTGATAGTCTGTGTTGGTATTTCCTTTTTTGCCTAATGTTTAATGATTATACCTTGTTTGTTTGTATAGGTTATTTGTTTGTCCATTTGTCTGCAGCTGAACACTTGAGTGCTGTCTGCCTTAGTCTCTTATGAACAACGGCTGCCATGAATGTGTGTGTGCAAGGGTGGCGAATGTCTGTTTTCAATTCTTTGCTGTGTATAATCAGAAGGGGAATATTTAAATCACATGTTAATTCTTTTTTGAAATGTTTGAAGAAACATCATATAAGATTTTTTTATAAAAGTCAAAGTTGTTTTATTTTTTGTTTGTTTGTTTGTTTTTTAATTCATCTTGGGAAATCAAATTCCTATGAGGATAGAGTCCTCCTTGTGCTGTAAGAAATTCTTACTCTTCTGGAGAAAAGAAAATGCTCGGGATCTCCTAAGGGGTATGATTTCTTCAGTTAGTCATAAGTTCCTTTCTGCAATGTTCAATTGTATTAATATTTTGACCCTGAAAGTCAAACAATATTTTAGTTTCCAGTGATCTAGAGTTTAAGAGATCTACATTACAAAATGATGAGAGGCTGCAGGAAAAGAAAACAACGAATGCAAATGTGGTGATGCTGAACTAATCCCTGCTCTCACTCTTAGTCCAAAATTCAGAAGCACAGGAAGCTACAGGAACCTATAAAGGATTCACATGATATGCACAGAAGTAGGGAAAACGGGACCCTCGGTAGGTAGAGTCAGAATACGGACACGGGACCCTTTAGAGGGTGAGAGAAAAGCAGCTTCTGTGACTTTGAACAGCGACAGGCTGTGGTTCTGCTCCTGCATCTGAACAGGCAACAACACCGTCTCCCCTAGCAACTCCTGGTGCAGCTTGTCCAAGTTTTCTTGTGCACTCACAAAGCCCAAACTGTTAGCAGCAAGCTGACCAACCAGTCAGGTGCAGCCACTCTCAGAGGGAATGAGGAAGAACTCCGGGATGGCTCTCAGAACCGCCCCCACCTCTGTGGTCCGAAGATCTTGAACAGGTTCTGAACTGTGTATTGTGAAGACCCCAAAACCCTTAGCAATGAGCCCATTAACCAGTCAAGTACAAATGTTCTGGGTGGGTGCAGGTGGCCCCCTACTGCACAAAACAGGACCGCAGCCCCATACTCAGGTTGCCCAGCTCTGGGGCCCCCACTCCTCGGAGTGGCTTTGTACCACTTCCTTCTACAACAAACTCACTTTCACCCTGCACAGTGTCTTCTGACCCTTCTCCCTCTTTCTACATTGGAGAGAGAGGCAACCCCAGGAAAGTTTAAGGGTGGACTGACTGGCGAGCCGGGTCCCACTGGAGGATTCTAAGATATAAATACCGTTCTTAAGTAGTCAACCTTATTTCTTATAGGACTTGGTGTTTTAGTCTCTCTAAAATACTGTAAGAAACGGAGTTGACTATTTGAGAACGATTTATGAATATGTATGAATTTGAGTTACTATGGTTTGGTTAACTAATACTACTATCCTGCAAACACAGCTCAGCTTTATTTTTCCATATGAATTGCAAGTACATAAACTATACATTTTTCTACTAGCTCTTGAGTACACAAATCACTATATAATTGTTGGAAAAAGTAGTCTAAGGTTTAACTCCCACTTGACCACATGAAAATGGGCTTTGGTCTCAATACTTCCTTACTAACATAAAAAAGAGTCCATGCAGACTGTGATGTCTTAATAACCTCACGAAAGAATGTGTTTCCCAGTTTCACATTCCACGTATGCCCTTTGCTCAGCTTCCTGTGTGCCTTACAACACACAGCACACAGTGAGCCCCACTGCACACATGCACCCTGCAGGGAGGCAGGGCATCCTTTTTCTTCGTACAAGAAGGTCGAAATCAAGCCAGTTGCTGCATTGCCTGTCAAGAGATATCTGCTGAGCAATGCCCATGATCACAGCTGGCCTTACTCTGTCTTTACTCTGTCTTTTTGCTACATGAATAAAACCTGATTCCAATCTGTACTCTGTGTTTTGCTGGTTGCTCTAATAACAAGATGCAGTGGGAAGAAGTGTTCCAACTTCTAATAATAGACAATACTACTGACTTGGCAATAAGTAGTAGAAGCGCCACATGATCAATTCCTAATTATGCTAATGCTTTCAAATATCACCGGTGGTCAGTCCGTGCACATCCGTTACTCAGGTCATGTAGAGGCAGCAAAGCATCTAGTTGAGTTGCTTCCCTGACTTCTAGTAATGAATCTTCATTATATTTTACAAACTTGGATAACTGAAAGAGGGAAGTGGCTAACAATAGGGAAAAGCAGCAAAGAAACAAAACGTAATGGCATTGAAAGTGTAATTTCAATAATATACAAGTAGTTACTGAAGAAATGCCCATGACAAAAGTGTTAATATTTACCACCATTGAAAAGATCTGGAGGAGTCGCTTAGAGACGGCAAATTAATCTGCACAAACAAGGAAATGTTTTGTGATGGAAAAGATCAAGATGGCCCAGGGGAAATGATGCTGGTAAAATAAAAACTTGAAAAGATACAGAAAGGGAGGAGGAGCTGATGGGGGAGGAGGGAGGAGCAGGGGAAGTGGAAAGAAGGAGGAGGAGGAGAAAAATTTTTCATGACAAATACCTTGGAAAGTTTTTATGACATTGAAACTGTAGATGATAAATGATTGAAAACTAATCTAAACTTAGAAAACAATTTGACAAGCCTTAGAAACGATGCTCATTCTAAGTTTGGTAAAAAGGGAAAAATGAGAACTGTTCAAGTTACTCTTTAAGAATATTCTTAAAAATAAATATTTTATTTCTAAAACTTTCTGGCATTTTAAGTTATAACATGCTAAATAAATATTAGTTTTAGTTTTTATCTTGAAGTGCTTATTGTCACAGCAACACTAAGAAAAGTGTGGATGCAGACCAAAAATTTTAAAGGTAAGGAGACAATCATGGTTATAAAGATCATTTTAAGTAGTTTTGGTTTACATTATTTTTATGATTCTTGCTACTGTGCAAAGTGAGAATTGCTTAGTTTTTCTTTGCTGAAAATTCTATTTGATTACAAATTCTCCAAAGCTTTAGATTTATTTCAATTACATAACTTTGCTCATCTTTGCTTTTGAGGCAAATAAACACAAGCAAACAGTGGAAAGATATGTGTTTCTGGTAGATAAATTCATGAAAAAATATTAGCAGAATGTACGCAAACACTGAAATAATATGGCCTGAATTGTAGATTCGATGTAGGCATTTATTATCAATGCAATTTGGAACAGAATATTTGGTCTGTTTAAGGCTTATTGTCACCCTTCAAATAGAAAGTATAAATTGCTTGTTAGGAAGATTCCATATAGTGAGTACTCTCAGGTTTAACATAGTAAGTGCTGGATTAGTGAGTAGGGCTTTTTAGTTAGTTGGAGGAGGATAAAATCTTGAACATGTGACTCAAAGACTTGAACTTTATGTTATGGAAGGTAAAGAGTATATTTGCACTGAAAATTCTGAACTCAAGGTGCATTCACATTTATCTTTCTTTATGACAGAGTAGTGTAGGTACCACGTTTTCTTTATCCAGTCACCTATTGATGTATAGATAGGCAGCTTCCAAGATTTAGCTATTATAAATTGCGAGGCCATGAACCTAGGTAGGCATGTATCACTGTAATAGGGTATTTTTAACTCTTTTGGGAAGACATCCAGAAGGGTACTAGCTGGGTCAAATGGAACTTCTAGTTTCAGTTGTTTGAGGAATCTCCATATTGATTTAAACAGTGGTGGCTCTAATTTACATTCCCACCAACAATGTAGCAGGGTTCCTTTTTTCCCCTTCAGCTCACCAGTATTTATTATTATTTGATTTCTTGAAGATGGTCATTCTTTCTGGGGTAAGATGGAATTTCAGTGTTGTTTAATTTTCATTTCTCTAATAGCCAGCAATATTGAGCATTGCTTTATGTTTTTATTGGTCATTTGTATTTCTGTGAAATAAATCAGACCCATAAGCTTAGCTGTCACGTGATTTTTCTTATGAGAGAAACACAAAATATAAGTAAAGAACAAAATTAAAGATAGAGAGTAGAAAGCAGGGAGACAGACCTTTCTCACACTCTGTAGAGGCTTCAGTTCTCAGTGGTTGGCTCTGAGGCAGGGTGGCGGGGCAGAGGGCATCACAGAGGAGAAACACTTCATGGCAGGAAGAAGGTAGAAGGCACCAAGACAGCAACAGCAAAGCAGTGAAGCGGCAAGTGACAACAGCAGCCTCCTTCTGTCCTTATACTCTATCAGTCTAACCCTCTTAGGGCGGGTCACACTCACACCCAGGGGGGCACCCTTGATCCCAGCGTCACACCATGAGTCAGTCCCAGCATCACATCCTTGATCCCAGCGTCACACACTCTAGATCCAGCTACCGCCGAAAAGCCCCACCTGTGACTGCATGAGGCTTTTCGGGGACATCTAGACACAAGCCATAATGTTTCCACTCCGATTTTGTATAAGGTAGACGTTCATGTCCAAAGTGAGCGAGAGTAGTTAGTATTTGTTTTGTGCCTGTTTTATCTCACTAATATAATGACTTCCAGTATCATTCATGTTGTTAAAACGAAAGAACTTTATATCTTTTACGACTGAGTAATATTTCATTGTGTACATATTTCGTATTTACCTTATCTGTTCATTCACTTACGGACATCTAAATCGATTCCCTATCTTGGTTATGGAGCTCCAATTTCTCTGCTTTGATACCTTCACTCGGTAAATCTTTCCTCTCTTCAATATTTTGTCCATATATATTTGGTTTATCTTGCATCCATTATCTCTAAATAATAAATAGATAAATAATATTTGTCTTAGTTACTTTTCTCTCGTTGTTGGGACAAAACACTAGACACCCAAAGTTAGGGGAAGAAAGGTTTATTTGGCTCACAGTTTGTAGAAGTTTCAGTCCACAGTCAGCTGGGTCTGAGGCAGGGTGGCATGGCAGACAGGCAGAAGACAGCCAGGTAAGCAAGGAATGCAAGCAACGGGACTAACCAGCTTCTTCCTGTTTAGTTTAGGGTGGGCAGTACTCCTACCCTTAATCCTAATACCCTTAATCCTAGCATCACATCCTGATCCCACCAGAACCATGCCAAACCGATCAGTGGACTAATTTAGTAATCACACATTCTAGATCTAGCTACCTCTTACCACAGGAGGCTCTGGGGGGACATCTAGACACAAACCATAACAATATTACATGAACACACAAATGTATTAATAGCAAAACTGTGAGCTACTAATAAACATTTCCTCTTTTAACTTTGAATGTTGGATATTTTGTCTCAGCAACAGGAAAAGGAACCAAGATGGGAATGGTGCTCATTAAGGACCAGGATGGGCAAAAAGGAGAGGAGGAGAGAGAGAGACAGAAGGAAAGAGGGAAGGAGGGAAATCAGATAAAGGGCACCAAAACACAGCTCATGTGCTGGTTAGAACGATTCCTACAGAGAAGACAAATGTCCTACAAACGACTCCATCACACTCACCATTAATATCATCCATGCATACTTCTCGCTCTGATTGTGTGCTTAACATACAATGCATTGATTAGAATTGTTCTCCTCATAGAACTTTCTCACTAAAAGATACTACACTGACCTCCAGTATGTTTAGTTGTTTACCTGGCCCACTGAATTATTTTGCTAATATAAGAGGTTGATATGTTCATTAATATATGAAATAGATTATGTGTATGCCATACCAGTTTACTTAGTATGAGCCATGTTCCTTGTGAATGATAAGCTTGATTGCTTCAACTTGTTTGGCTTACCATCCTCCTGTGGGATTGCAGGAGTGCACTTCTGACTGTGTCTTCATGAGAAATGGTGCCAGAATCTTGGGTCTGATTCATGCTCTGATTCCAGCCATTATGACTTGGCAGCTTTCCTCCACCCTGTTCATCTGCTATCGCATTTTCTGCCTGGGAGCCAGCTGACCATGAACTGAACCCTTTAAAATGTGAGCCAAGTTAAGCCTCTCTTCCTTTAAGTTACGGTTATCAGGTATTGTGTCTAGCAATGAGAAAGCTGACTAATATATACCCTAAAGCAATCTAGAAGTCTATGGTTACAAAAGGATTTTCTGGGCCTAAGAGTTGAGGTCAAGCATCTACTTCTGCCCCACACCACTGACTACCCTCTAGAGATGCTTATTAAACAGGTAGCTCATCTTTCTGGCTGAAAATTCTATTTTTGTGCTTTAGTTTAACATGAACAAGGACATTATTCAAAGTTACCAGAGGAATCTATGATGCTTATTTATTAAAAACTATTCTCATGTTACTCATGTAACTGTGGATTGAATGGTCTGCTCTAGTGTCAGATTTTTAAATCTAAGTGGAAATAACTAGATGAGTAACCTATGCAAAGTAAGGCTCAGTCTGTGCTGTTGTCTAATCACAGGAAAAGCGCACATTCTAGTCAGAAGTTTGAAATCACCTGAGGACTCTGCAGTGAGGACTTTCACTGAAATGGTGACGCTTTAATGACAGTTAGAGTGAGATTTTGCCAGCCACAGTGAGTTTGAAGAGGAAAGGATTAGTGCTTATGTGACAGAGCTGATAAAGTCATCACAGTCCTGTACTGTAAGAGAAAATTTAATGATTCTCAATTATCTCCTTCCAATTGGATTACTCTGCAGACTTCAGAGAATATTCACGAACAGCCTCCTTCCGGATGATGACTTTATGTGTTATGCATCAAGACAATAGATATTTCAGTGACAAAGGAGACGGCAACAAGAGGTGGTGAAGCCCAGTCATGCAGAGAGAAAACGTGAATGTGTCCAGGTTTCTTAACAAATTTGTTTCCTTACTGGCATCCACTACAAGGGAGCTACGAGAAAAACTGACACAAACAAGGGAAGTGGATCAAAATTGATGTTTGGCAAATGAGAATAGAAAAGAGATTCACAAGCCAGGCTTTGGCATTTACACTTAGAATTTGATGAAGAAGCATCATACCGAGATGTGGAGAAGGAGGAATGAATAGATTGAGTGGGGGAAGAAAGGGAATATGAATGGCTATGCCGTCAGCACAGTAATGTAATTGCTACTGCGGAGAAAAACAACTTCTGTGTATATATTAGGGATGATTTGATTGATAGCGATAGTATAAAAGAAGCCATTAAATATCGAACCTGTAGGTGGGTTACCTCCTTTTCTCTTTTTTTCCTTCCTCTCTCTCTGCTTCCTTCTCACACACACACAAGCATAAAACTATACTTGAATCAAGATCAAAATTCTATGTATAATATTTGCATTCATGTATCTTTGTGTATACAAATTCATATTTATACTACGTCAACTGTGGCTAGCATTATTTGAAAGAACTACACATATTTCATGAAAGAAGGAGATGAATTTTTCATTATCCAACCCTAAATATGAATGTGAGGTGTTAAAAAAAGTGCTGACAAGATTGGTAAAATTATTATTTGGTACAAATGAGATATTAGTAATGCAGTACCATTAGTTTTCTTCTCAAATATTAATCTTAGAAGCAGAACAATAAAAAATGCTTTCCTAAGTCCAATCGATCTTCTTGGCCTAATACTTTGCTTATATAAATTAACATTGCCCGGGTCAATTAAAATATAATATCAATATTAAGGTATTATTTCATAGTTCTCTGCCATATAAATTATTTTTATGTGTCATGACAGAATGCATTGTCCAACCATTTTAAAGAATGCTGAATACATACAAGTGACTAGAAATAAAAAATCAAGTGCTATTTACAAGAACAAAAGCCCTAAAGAAAAGAATAATAGTAGAGTGCCATATAAGAATAATGTCTATAAAAATTTAAACAAGTAAACCAGGAAATAAAATTCCTGCTTGATTAGATATAGGAACTATTAGTGTTATAACCTTATTTTCCATTGTATATAACTGAAACTGGTTTAGGGCTGTAGAACTTTAGAAATCTGCCATAGTTGGATTTACTGTTGGGTTTTATACTGTAATGACATGAATTTAGACTGCCCCAAGAGTTATCTACAAGTCATCTAACACCATAATGTATAGTGCATTCCCTCATTATTTCTCTTCTTAGCATCAGGATGCAATAATCTTAAAGATGTTGAGATCCTTATTTAACCCAGAGGCCGCCATCAGAAACATGACTTATCACTGAAGTCATAGTTCAGATGTTTTCTGGAAATTTCGAATTAAAGCCATGACATGCAGCCCAGTCTCAGAATGCTTCCAGGCTGGAATGACACCCGCTAGCCAAAGCAATTTGAAAGTAATTTCTTCCCTCACATTTCTTAAACCTGGCAAAACCCCATAATGGCACTGATTAAGACCCGAGTTGTTTTCTCCCATTCATGTTTCTCATCAGTCCAAGCAGCCTACACCTGCGTCTTCTCTGCCCTGATTCTGCCACAGGCAGTACTCAGAGATCGTCTTACCGACACTTTAATTGAAATCACCATTTTTATGAGTCAACTATTGTTCTATATCTTCTAACACTTATTACATCCTGTGCTGTATTTCAAAACTACCATTTGAACAAGTGTCAACTCGCTCCAAGTAAACACTAATTTTATAATGATCATTGATTAGATGTCACATTAGAAAACGTCCAGATAAGACGATGCTTTAGCCAACAAGAGTCCAGAGGTAAAAAGTTTGTAGAGCTTTCTTCAGTCTGTTCTGTAACAAGCTCTGTGATGGAGTTAAACATATTCTCCCAAGGAACAGCCCTGCCCTCCGTGTCGCGGGGAAAACAAGCACCGAAGATGGCAGTAGAGTCCTGGAGATAGTTTCTGAGAGGAAGAATGTTCTCTGCCTCTGAGTATTATAAGCACACAGGACTGGAAGGAAGGGGAGAGATTGCTTTCAGAAATTAGAGAGAGTTAGGTATAGGATGAGAAAAGAAAGGTTATGGAAATAAGCACTCGAGTGAGCTAAGTAAGTCAACATGTATTGACCACTGTGTTTGGGATGCTATTTCGTCACTATTCAGCCCATTTCTATATAAGTAACCTTTTTTTTTTTTGGTTCTGGGGATCGAACTCGGGGCCTTCTGCTTGCAAGGCAAGCACTCTAACCGCTGAGCTGAATCCCCAGCCCTCCTTTCTATATAAAAGGTTTCATCACTTTCCTTTTAAAAGAAGTTTGAGTTCAGAATATTTTAAAAACTAAAGCAAAGTATTAAAATTAATAAGGAAGTCAGAGGCCAGTCTTTCTTACAGATAACCTCCTAATAACAAATCCTCAGTGTTTGAGTTAAATGTCCTGAGTAGGGGCTGGGGATTTAGCTCAGTGATTAGAGCGCTTGCCTTGCAAGCACAAGGGCCTGAGTTCGATCCCCGGCACCACAAAAAAAAAAAAAAAAAAAAAAAAAAAAAAAAAAAAAAAAAAAAAAAAAAAAGTCCTGAGTAATAGTTTGACATTTTACCTAAAGATGTGGTGAATATAAAATAGCCCTATTTCTCCTGGTCCTCTATTTTTGTTACTATGACAACCATAAACATTATACAACCAACTAGCCTAAGAAGAAGAAAGTTTGAAAGAAGAAAGAGGAGTGTCTGCGGATCGCAAAATGTAAGAAATGAAATGGTGGTAAGCTTTGTGCCTCCTCGTCTCCCACACATTAGGGGTAGGGCGTTTAGAAGCTTCCGACCTGGAACCGCTGAGAGATACGGACCAAATTAGCTCCAAGACGTTTCTCCCAGCCAAACAACAGAGGAAGGAAGACTTCAGTAGCAACCTGTTTACTCGGTGTTCACTTCTGTACAGTTATACTTCAACATAAAAAGTTATTCCACCTTTCTGGGTTTTTATTGGTGTTTAGCAGCTAGACGGTTTTCCAGCCTCCCGCTCCACTTTTAAGGAATAGGCAATGATGATCACAGCAAACAAAGCGCGTGAGTTGGGCCCTGTGAGCATTGCACTTTCTCTGGACCCATGTTTCAGCAGGCGTGCTCAGCAGTATCAGTGCTGAACAAAGCAGTGTGACGAGGGCAGTTGCCGCAGTCTGTCTCCTTCTTTCCATCTCAGCCGCAAGCCCAACTTATTTCTCTTGAGTACAGTGAACCAGAAGGCAACATAGCACCATTTGTGTGGGGGTGGTGTCAGTAGGGCCCACAGGAAGCAGAGCATCTACCCATCTCAGGATTACAGTGTGCATTACGATTAACCAGAGAAACCACCTGCTGTTAAAACAGGCTAAAGGAACCTCCTGACCAAACAGATGAATAATAACAAGTTAAATCTTAAAATTTTTACATACAGTGATACCTCCACTGTTGAACGGCTCCAAGATCGAGCTTTCCACTACTTGAATAGCAAAGTTTGGAGAAAATCTGCGCCATGTTCATAACTTTGCTCTGTAGTCAAACTGAAAATCCAACTTTAAAAAATCTGTATGAAACCTGTAGGGGGATGCTGGGGATTGAGCTCAAGTGGGATTGAGCTTGCCTGAGTTTGATCCCCAGCACCTCAAAAAACCAAAAACCAAAAACAAAACAAAACAAACAAACAAACAAAAAAACCTATTCGAACCACGAGTCACAAATTGTGTCTCTCTGTGGACACGAATGGGTGATGCTTCAATCTAAATGCTGCTCTCACCCAGACAACACAGAGTGCTCGTGTTTGTGCATTAAAACATTCGCCATTGTGCTTTTTTTGTTTTATGCTTTATTTGCGTAAACTATTGTGACCATGGCTCCAAGTCAATGATACCTCAGTAAAGCTAAGAGGAGAACTGTGAGAATCACATCAGAATTAAATAAAGAAATCATTGTGAAATTTGTTAAAGTCCTGGAAAAATTGATTTATACACATAATTTTGGGGCCTTAGAACCAACTGTTTGGTTTTTCCATTATTTCCTGTGGGAAAAATAGTCTTGAACTTTTTGATGTCCGAACACAGATTTGGAACTAACTGAGTCTGACAACCGAGGTATCACTGCATATAAAAATAAAATTGGTCACAGAACATCTTGGGTAATTTCACATAATCTCTAAAATGACCAGGAAACGGTGTAAATTGCTCAGCACAAAAAGAAACAGGTTAATCAGAAAGTGAATGAGGAAAGAGTCCACAGAAAATAGTGCTGAAATGATTCACATGTTAGCATTATTTGATAAAAGTTTTTAAAGTAACAAGTGCCAAAATGCTTCAATAGTAACTATGGACATACTTGTAATAAGTGAAAAAATAAAAAGCAAGAAAAAAAAAAAACCTAGAAATCCTCAAAGGTAGGAAAATTTCAAAGGAATCAGGTAGAAATCAGAGAACTGAAAAAAAAAGTACAACTAAACTCAATAAGAACAAAACCAAACAAACAAAAACAAAAAAGTCTTGCTAGGTGTACTGACTAGTAGGTCGGCATTGACAGAAGGTAGAATCGGTGAAATTAAATGACGGGAGATCAGTAAAATTTACCCAATCTGAAAACAATAATATTTCCCTAAAAAAAAAAAGTCGTTACCATCCCAGAAATTGACAAGACAGAGAATGAAGCTTAAAATACCATCCACAGAAATACTGCCTTAAAGCTTCCCAAATTTGATAAAAGATATAGATCTGCAGAATCAAGAAGACATATCTACAAACTACAGACAAAGAAAATTGTTGAGAATCAGCATAATTATGTATTAATTGTAGGGAAATGCCAATTTGGACTTAATTGAGTCTCTCACATACAGGCAGAGGACAGAAGTAGATCTTAACGATATTTTTCAAATGTTGAAACAAATAGGACTTGAACTTCCAAGAAAAAAATTAGAGTGGGTAAAAGATATAAATATGATAGACCATATCACAATCTTGGGACTTTTAAAGAATATTTTTGATGGCTCAAACAAAAATTTTAAACTCCACCTGCATGTTGAAAGTGTGTAGTAAGAACACTAAAAACAAATATACTTTAAAAATAAGATAAGTAATGAAAACTGACTGGGAGTTTTATACACCTCTTTTGAAATAGCAGACTGTCAATATCTATAGACTACAAGTTATGTACGTATAATCTAATGACTGTAGAAAATAATGAGACATATAAAATAAGTAACATACCCAGAAATACTATGAAAATAATCAAGATAGAATTTGAAAAGAAATTAGGAAAAGAGAAACAAAACATTAGACATTCAGGAAGCAAAAGAATATATATATA
>PVJO010021984.1:0-28954 GCA_004026905.1 Hystrix cristata | reverse complement strand
TTATTTCACTTCTTATTATGGTCTCAAGATTAGCCATTTTCCTATAAATGATACAACTTTTTTCTTTTTTTTTCTGGCCTGAGTAGTACTGTATTGTGTATATTTAACGCATTTTCTTTATCCATTCATCTGTTGATGGATATATGTTCTACTTCCATGATTTGACTATTGTAAGTTGTGCTGCTATAAATGTGAAAATTATGCACATTTCTTTGTAATATGATGACTTTAGCTCTTTTAGGAAGATACCCACTGGGACTACATGTGGGTCAAAATACAGTTCCTATTTTTTTTTTTTTTTTTTTTTTTTTTTTGGTGCTGGAGATCGAACTCAAGGCCTTGTGCTTGTGAGGCAAGCACTGTAACCACTGAGCTAAATCCCCAGCCCGCTGAGTTCCTATTTTTAGTGTTTTGATGACTCCTCACACTGATTTCCAAAGTGGTTGTACTGGGTTACTTTCCCACCAGCACAACAGAAGTGTCCCTTATTTCCCCACACCCTCCCCAGTATTTGTCTTTTTTTGAATTTGAGATGATAGAAATTCTTTCTGGAAAAACTGGAAATTTCAGTGTTGTTTTGATTTATATTTCTGCAATGGCCAAAGATTCTGAATATTTTTTCATGTATTTATTGGCCATTCTACCTCTTCTGGTAAGTGTCTATTCATTTCAATTGCCCATTGTTTGAATGGATCATTTATTTTGTGGGATTTGCATGTGTGTGTGTGTGTGTGTGTGTGTGTGTGTGTGTGTGTGTGTGCTGTGAATCGAACTCAGGGCCTTGTGCTTGCAAAGCAAGCACTCTAATCACTGAGCTAAATCCCCAGCCCAGGATCTAATTTTTGAGTGCTAATACATTCCAGGTATTAGTCCTCTGAGTAGTAGCTGGAATTGTTTTTCTACCCTGAAGGCTGTCTTCTCACCTTGGTAGTTGTTTATTTTGCAATGCAGAAGGCAGGTTCTTGAAACCATTTCTTGTACAGCTGAGGCTATGTTTGGAAAGTCCTTACCTATACATTTGTCTTCAAGCATTTCAACCAAGCAGACTCAGTGGTTCTGTTTTGTTTTGTTTTGTTTTGTGTGTTTGTTTTGTTTTGTCTTGTTTTGTTTTGTTTTTTTAGGTCTTTGATCAACTTCAATTTGACTTTAGTACAGGGCAATAGATATAAATTGATTTATTTTTTTCCAGGTGGATAACTAGTTCTCCCAGTACCATTTGTAAAGTGGCTTTCTTTTCCTCAGGTTATACTATTGGCCTCTTTGTCTAAAATCAAATGGTTATTTTCCACATTATGTCTGTTCTTACCATTACATGTAAATATGTTCCGTTAATTTCTCTCTGTAGAGTTAATGTTACTTATATTGACATTGCTAATGTTATATACCCATTTTGCTACAGATTGTCATTTGAGTAGCTTCCACTCAAAGGAGTGGTTCACTATGATAAATTGTATGACAAAATTAAACATTCTTGAACAGGTCTGGTAAAAGTATCTGTTACTTTCAATTGTGTATATACTTACAAGTAGGAGTTATAAGTCAAAGGTCATGGTTGTTCTATTTTACACTTCCCCAATATAATTTGAGTTTCAGGGGTTTCTCACACTCACTAATATTTTACACTTATATTTTTATTCACCATTGTTTTTCTGTTGGGTATATAATGACAGATCATTGAGTGCAGTGTTATTTTTCATCTCCATGTCAAACATTTTACATGTATTTATTGAGTATTTAGGTAGGTTTTAATTTTGTTTTTGAGATTTTGTTTAAAGTTTTGGCTGCTTTATATTAAAGAGACTTTTGTTTGGGGGATAGTGATGGTGTGTTTCATTCTGTTTTTGCTAAATGCTTTTTAGGATTTCTTCAGTTGTTTGGACAATTTTTTGTCAAATAATCATACTGCTAATATCTTTTCTCACTCACAAATGCACTTTACAATTTTCAGCTTCCCTCTGACATTATACTAAATAGTACAAAGAATTCCTATATAGCTTTTAACTGGAATGCCTATTGCCTATATTATGCAATTTGCACTTTACCATTTGCTCTATCTATCAAATTCATATTCATATTACATTATTTATATACACTTGCCCACACTATTTGCATTCTTACATTATTTCCATATAGATTACACTTGTTCCAGTATAGTTGGGCAAATAATCTACGTACCTCATAGACTTTGGACACTACATGCCTCAGTGTGTATTTCCAGAGGTTAAGATATTGAGGATTAGGAATATTGTATAAATTTAACTTTTTGGTACCATTGGTTAATTTCAGTATTTCAGTTTGAAAATTAATGAATGCATTTTAAATCTTTATGTTCCTCCTCCATTTTGATTTTTTTTTCTTTCCTTGCTGGAACCGGATCCTAGGGCCTTGTGAATGCTAGACAGAAACCTATAATGAGCTCCACCCTCAGCCCTGAAATACATTCTATAATTTATTCTTATAGAGTATTGAAATGCTATATCTATTTACTCTTTTAAGTCTGGACTGTTTCCATTGTATTGTTTGTCTCTTTCTGTTTTGATATTTTTAAGTTTGCTTTCACTCCTGTTTTTCAACAGAATATTTCTTACTCGGGGTATTTGTGCACGATGCTCCATTATATGTAGAGTAAGGTTGTATATTCTCAGGGTGAGCACTATGCAAGTGTCTGTACATTCTTTTCATAATGCTGCATTTTGAGCCATATTCTTATTTGCTCTCTGTTGACGACATTAACTTTCACCACCAAGTTGTGGTGGCTTTCGATTTCTACACCATACAGCTCGTGTATTTTTCCCACGTAGAGTAAGCAATCTGAGGAACACATATTAGGAACATAAAACTATTCCGATGCTCATTAAAATCTTTGCATATACTTAGCATCTGTTAGTGATTCTTGCCTGAGCACATTTTTATAATTTTGATGGATACAAGATGTTGATTTCCAACTCATTTCACATTTATCAGTCAGCGTGCGGCAATCCGCTAAGCAAGAGCGTCTTAATTCATTTTATCATTCATGAGTTCTCCAATTTTTAATGGATTTATATTTAACTTCCATATTTTAATTTTCTGTTCAAATTGTCCGACATTTGTCATTGAGGAATCCTTCAATTTTCCTTCCTTTGTGAAGTCTCTTCATGATTTTTAAAGTGTGGTATTATTTTCTGGTTGAACAATATACCTTGCTCATCTATTATGTTTCCTTCTCTTATCCTAGAAGGCCATTACTCAAAAGAATTCTGGTACCTTTCAATGATCTTTAGACCAATTATATACAGGCACATACCCGTCTAAATTCAAGCACCTACATTTCTGAGATCATGTGTCTATACACTGATATCATCAATTCTAACCCATTGTTATGGGTTCTGTGATAACCATTTCTAGTTCTGTATGTATAACTCTCTTTTGCTGAGTATGGTGGCACACACCCGTAATTGCAGCAGTCAGAAAACTGATGTAGGAGGATCTCGGTGAGTTCAAGGCCAGGCTGGGTTACATAGCAAGTTGAGACGAGGCTGAACTACACAGCAAGAGCCTGTCTCAAAAAACCAAAAAGCAAAACGAAAAAACAAAATATATAACTCTCGTAGTAAGAACCCTCATTGTCACCCAAACCATCATTGATTTATTTGCTCACCTCACAATTCAACACTTTCAGAATTGCTTGGCTCATATTGCAATACAAAATCAAAACAAAACAAACAAGCAAACAGAAACTACTAAAAGAATTTGAGATTTGTTTTTTTCTCCTCTTCTCTCAACCCTGTAAACACTGACAAAATCTGCCAATAGATAGTTACGTAGAGCTCTGCTATGATTCTTGGTTAATACGTTTTATGTTTTCCTCATGCCGTGATGTTATTAATTTGAAATGTAATTTGCTAGACTGATCTTATTTTATTTTTAGTTTTCTTCTCCTTTCTCTTCCTTGATTATTTAATTTTATTATTAGCATGCAAGACACTAACATGTTTCCAAATGTAAAAATGTGTGATCGTACTGAGGGATATCACTCTCCTCCATTTCTTTTCCATCCCAGTTAACCACACAGTTTTTGATGATAAGCAAATTTATTGTTTTGTTGTAGTCTCCTTAGATTTCTTTTTATAAATAGTACCAGGTACGTGAATATATTCTTACTTTCTTTTTTTTATACCCAGAGAGTAGCATGCTATGCATGCTTGGCGTACACTGGTGTTGTAGTCTGATTGAAGTCTTCTTTATTTCTCTTAGGATTATTTATATTTAGCGTAGCATTTTTGCAGATGTTTCCTTTGATTTATTTTAGATATTTAATATTTTATGCTTCAGTAAATTTACCATTGCTTAATGTATTGATCATTAGTGTTATACAGCATTGTAAACAATAATTGTGTTGTTAATAATAGATTTATCTAATAATAGTTTGCCCTTTGGAATAATTAAAAATATTTGTAGTAATTCTAATTTTTACTGTAGGTTCTTTGAACTATGTGAGTGTGTGTGTGTGTATGTATATGTGTGTATGTATAAAGTCATTGTGTGGAGAGAGGAATTTAGTTATTTCTTTTGATTTAATTATTTTGATCTGCATACAAGTGAGTTTGACCTATAATAGTCTATTCATATTCCATGAATTTATTATCCCTCTACTATTGGAATTCTAACTTCATAGCACAGTATAGGAAATGTTTTTCATTTCCCTAAGAGATACTCACAAAATTATTATAGTATTTAAAAAAAAATTGGAAGAATCGATTCTGAAGGTATCTAGAGATTCCTGAAAGATTTCTGTAACTATTTATGTTCTTTAATCTATATAATCATTATAATTTATTTGCTCTTGCCTAAATTGTGCTGTTTTAATGAATATTACATATAATCATTCATATTATCCACCCTTGGGGACACCAACAATTTGCTCTGAAAGGGATGATCATTGTCCTTTGGATTGAACAGGGACAGATGAGTGGAAAATACAGAGCCTTCTCTCCAGGAATGTGTTTAAATAGGGGTCTTTTTACTACTTCCTGCTTCAGCCGGATGGTCCTTTTCTCCCAAGCTTGCCTGCGTTTAAAATCAGTCCATCGATTCCCTCTGCTGGCCTCTCAGGCTGCTTCGGCATGAGCTCAGCATGCTGCTTTCCAGTGCTTTCTTTAGCATAGACACCGAATCTTCTATTTTTCTTGTAAATCTAGAATGTTATTTTGAGTTTTCTTCTCTATTTCTTTACTTTTGCAGTTATGTTTCAAAAAAGATGTTGCTTCATCTTTCAGTAAAGCACAACAGTGTTTCCTTATTTGTGATTACACTTTCTGAGGATTCAGTTTCCTGATGAGAATTGTGGTGTGAAATAGAAAATCACGTAGATAAAAATTGCACAAATTTTCATAAATTTTATTAAAGTACATTGTTATAGTCGTTCCTTTGATTACTTGTTATTGCTTTTAGTCTCTTATTGTGCCTAACTTGAAAATAAACTCTATAAAGAGTTCCATATAGACAGGAAAAGTCACACGAGAGACAGGAAGTGGTTCTCTCTATGTTTTCAGGCATCCACTGGAAGTCTGGGAATGTGTCTCCTGCTAATAGGGGACTACTAACCAAGCACGTCATCAAGTACACAGAAAGTGTTTAGATTACAAATTACTACCCTAAATGACACAGTGCCACTCATCCCCCCTTCATTTTTGCCCGTCATTTTTGTCACATTCTTAAGTTGTTCTGCAAGCCCCCTTTTTTGAGTGGCTTTCTGAGATCTCATCGAAATTAAGTGAATGAGAAAGAGAGAAGGTGGAAAAGCAGGAAGGGAAAACAGGAAAGAAAAGGGAAAGGGAAATCATGGAAAAATATGAATAAACCTGCTGTAAATAGAGAAGGAAGGAACAAAAGGGAGGGATGGGGAAGAGGGGGGAGAACCAAAATGCATCATGTACAGGTACAAAAAAAAATGTGATGAATGTGATATGTGTACAATGTACCAATACATGTTCTTGGTTAAAAATAAATTTAAAAAAATTAAGTGAATGCCACAGAACAGAAAAGCAGGCTGATGAAAACATTAAGTTGTGTCTTCGTTCACCTTCTTCACCAGATCAGGTGCCATGTGACACCTGGCTTTTCCCCAAAGTCAAAAACGACCATGAAAGACAAAATTTTGAATTTATTCAGGACATCTAGGCAACCACAATAGGGTAACCAGAGACACTCACCAAAGATTTCCAAAATAGCTTGAGAAATGTCCAAAGATAATGGGATCGCTCTGTTTGAAGCGAAAAGAAGTATTCTGAGGAAGATTAATGGCAATGCGCCTTTTACTCTAATAAATTATTTCAAATTTAAACATTCATTCTGTTTTAATCACATCTTATGTTTGTGTCGGCATGTCACACAAAAACATGTATGTATACAAGGATCATTTTACATACAGTCATACAAATTCTATACAGTGGTATAGAAAATGCCCCATAGGATACTGTTAGCTTGAATTTCTGAGATCCTACAAAGATAATTACAGGATGATGGCTCTTTTTATTTGATATGCTACTTTCACATATTATTTAAATTGTTTTATAAAAATAAGTACACATTACAATTTTAATAGAAGTTAAACAGAATAACTACCAGCATGAAGTTTTCTAACTGTATTATAAGCATATTGGATAAATATTTTTAATATAAAGGCAGTACTTTAATTACTTTTCGTGAAGATGGAATGTAAAGACCATCATATACAATATGTTCAAAACTGTCTTTTTAGAGTTTTAGAGACTATTATGGTGATTTAGGTATTTATTCATCTCTCTTTCAATTAGCACAGCCGATTAAATCTTTTTAATTTCTAGACTATATATACTACCTGAAGAGAAAGCTTAAGACTAAACTGAAGTTTGAAAATCATTTATTTAGGACAAAATTAGAACATGTTTTTTCCTTCTTGGACTTATATTTCTGTTCTACTTTGCGCATAAAATCTGTTTTAATGTGATATTTATTCCTGAGAGTTTTTTCTCCCTATACTTCTCTCTAATGAAAATATCAGTATAGATTAATATTTTTCATATTTATTTCATAGTGTTTAGAAACCTAATTTTTAAAAATTAGTATAATTATTTGGAATACAGAATTTAACATTTAAATAATATATAAATATATATTATTTTATATTTTATATGTTATATTACAGAATATAACATTTAAATAATATATAAAACTCATATTTATGGAAAGTACTACCACACTCAATAAAATGAATACTTTCCTCATAATTTATGTATTCAAGTGATAATTTCTGAAGTCTGCAATGTGTAATTACTGAGAAACTTTTTCACCTAAATAATTGAATTTAAGCAGATTTTTCTACAGCAAATCCCTGGAATACTTTGAATGTTTTCATTTAAATGTCGAAAAGCAAAAAGTGATTTATTATATGAAATCATTTTAACAATCTGTCAACTGACAGATTAAGTCTTTTTCAAATTTATTGAAAGCAATGCACCAGAAAATACCTGTCTGCACTTTGATTTGTTCAATGTCTGCACACATACATTAAAGTAAAATTGGATGTAAAGTACTTTGAATTGTTCTTACTTCTTTGTTTCTTTTGCATCTTAGTGGTGTTTAATGTGAAAAAAGTGACAATAAAAAGGATCATTTATGTACATATATATGCACAAATATAAATGATGATATTGAAAAGAAAATCAGATTAAATGACTTCATGTCATTCACTACTTGGAAGTGAAAAGGTTTTTTTGTTGTTGTTATTTTACATTTGCTATTAATTGCTTTTTTCCTCGTGATTCAAATATTACACTGGATCTTATGTATAAACTTGGCACATTCCTCCCACGCTTTCCCTCCATTATTTCTATTTTAAGCTAAAATTTAAATTTCATAAGACTTTTCCTTTGATATATAGCAGCTTAGCCAATTATTTCTACTATTTTTGTGATCAGATGTTACTGTTCAAAAGTGGTCACTGTTTTGACTGTGATTTGTTCCTCAGGATTTATTACTCATCTCTGATTTTCTTAAGTCTAGAAAATATCTTTAGGCATAGAATTTCAATTCAAATTCATTGAAACAAAAATATTCTTATTAGTGAATGACTTTATTACATTCTTCATACCAAAAATGGAGTTACATTAAGTTACTTTTTCCTCTAAATACATGAACTTCTAAGAGTTACATATTCCATGTCATTGAATATAAATAGAATCAAAGCCAAACTTACTGCTGTCAGTGACAATCTGAATTCTTAGTAGAAGGAAACCACAAGTATTTTGGTTTGTGATTGGAGGGAGGAGTAGAGGCGAGCGCGGGTAAGATTGGTCGAGAGGAATCATTAAGTAAATTGACTTCTCATCAGCTAAGACAAGATATTACTGGATGCAGATGTGGGAACAGTCCCTCTTACAACTTGTGAATTATAAAGAGAATGTGCTTTTTTTTTTCCTTGTTTATAAAAAGGGAAGTTACACTGTGTATACTAACCAAATGTGAATCTTATCATCCCTATTGGACCAGCTGTGTGCTGTCTCCCAAATATCTGGAGGGTGGCCAGGTGTTTATTTGCTGTACTCATTAATCAAACTGATGTTACACATTCAGGTATTGAACTTGGCAAGATCTAGTGATGCAGTGATGAGTAACAGCATATGGAAAATATAGAATAACATTTACATAGAAATACAGCAATATAGTTGAAGTGAAAATTTCCATGTTACTATTGATTTTATCTAGTTGTTTTAAAGGAAATTTAAATGGCTTCATTATTTGGAAAAAAAAACTGTGCAATAATCATCATATTCATGTATATTCATTTAGAGTTGTTTTTTTTTGGTGGTACCGGGGATCGAACTCAGGGCCTTGTGCTTGCAAGGCAAGCACTCTAATCACTGAGCTAAATCCCCAGCCCTCATCTACAGTTTCTTTAGTAAATTTGACAACCCTTCGAAACTGGACTTCAGCCGTCTCTCTCATAACAATGTGACTGCTATCTATGCTCAGGGCAGCCTTTTGGATAAAAATAAGATCTCAGAAGAAATGACTTATCAACAATAAGGCCAACTAGGAACGCTTACCCTGCTACAGCTAACGAAGTACTAACGTACCTAGCAGTCGACCACAGAACCATGGAAGAGCGTAGCTGATGTCAGAATGGTCTAGCTGAATGGAACACAAACTATAAATCCAGGGACTAGCAAGAAAAATGAATGTTTTATTCCAGTAAGGTTTTTTTTTTTTTATTATTCATTGTAGTGTTAGTGTTATCAAGAGTTATCTGCTACAGAGGATATTGTTTCACTGATTTACTATAAAGACCAGTTTTTTCTAGGGAGAGGTCAGAGAGAAAATTTCACCCACATTATTGTCTAGTCTAGAAGGACTAGCTAGAACTTTTTTCATTCAGTATGAATTTAATACATCGCACGATTTAATTTTAATTATTAATTAAGTGAATAAAATAAAATTAAATAATTAGATATAAGGGACAAGCTGTTTAAGGAGATGGACTCTAGGTAAAATGACATGCAAAACATATGATATAATTAATAAAGAAAAAAGTGTCTATGGAAATAATGAGACAGATAAAAATGAATTCTGGAAGGCTTCTTGGAAATATTTTGTAAAATAGAAATTATTATTTTTTAAAGTAGAAAATTTTATCTGGGAACAGAAATTTTACATACCTAAACATATTTTTAAAAGCTGATCATTTCTGTGAAACAAGTGCTTAAAAAAGAGATTTACTAGATAATAAACGAGACATTACAAAAATACTGCAGTATTTTATCATTATATTTAGTATGGAAACTAATATTAGAAGCAATGGTAAAATAGCTGAAGAAGTACTTCAGTTAGAAAGACTTTTAACACAATCTTTTGAAAATACTAGTCAATTCTATTAGACAAGAGAAAGATAGGAACCTAAGTGATGGAAAGAGATAAGTAACATGAATATTTTCAGGAAATGTTATTAAATATTTAGAACCAGCAGAAATTAACAAATAGACTATTTTAAGCAGTACAGATTTCAATAAGGCAATTATATATAAATCAATATACTATAATATGCAATATGCATATATATCAATGTAATTATAAGTTATGTTGGAAATTTCATGACACTATCAGGGATATTATATAGGCCTGTTCTAGGTGCTTTATATAACTCATAGGTTTTACAATGGCTATTGTTACAACCCTCAATTTACAGGTGGGGAAACTGAGGCTCATGAAAGTTACATGGGCTTTCATGGTATAGGTATTAAAATGCTTACAAAATTCCAACCTCTGTCAGATTGTTCACAGAGTCTCTTTAAAATTCTCTCTATACTATCTCTTGATCCCAGCCACAGTAGCAGCACCAAATAAAGAATATCTTAGCCCAACTGAATCATTAGGCCATATTTATGGAAAATAGTTGTCTAAAAAGCATAATTAGAAACAAAGAAGGGATGGGACATATTTGTTTTATTTTTATACTTATAATTACCACAATGTTGGGCATATTTACAGAATTTTAAGTAAATATTAGTGAATACATAAACTTAAAAAGTTTTATATACTTTTGTAGTAAAGCAGAAATTACCACTTGATCTTTGGGAATTAAGTTTGTGTAACATTTTGAAGGAAAATTAATATTACTAGTTATAATTGAATGTGCGTGTACTCTTTAATCAAGAAATTCTCTTTTATTATTTACTCTCCGTAACTAGCCTATGCTATGTAAGAGTGTTTGGGCAAGCAAAGAACTGAAAATTTGACAAATCAAGGATTAGAAGGTAGGAATTTATACTTTCCTAAGATACATAGACATAGGTAATATTTTTTACTGGTAATGTTTGTAACTGGTGAAGTAGTTTGAGTGTCTCACCTGTTTGGGAACTTTAATTATCTCCTGACATTGTGAGCATCTTGTATTTTCTCCTTGTTCTTGTGCCTTTGTGGTCTCAATGTGCCCAACACACGCCCAGAAAGCAAGTACGCATTTCAGAACAGAAGGAAGAAAAAGGGGATCGGCAGTTATTTATCTTTTCACAACTGTTGTTTCTGTGAGGAGGTAAAATATCTTATTGAAAAGCCACTTAAAATTTGATATGTTACCAGTGTTTAAAGATCTACACTATCTTGAACACGCGAGGAAGGCGCTCATCTATTCCAAACTCTCCATGAGGGTCATTTCTGTACACTATGAAATCGCCAAATGTCAAAATCCACTGGAAAAAGAGGAGTGGTGCCATTAATATTTATATTTCTTGGGGCTGGGGATTTAGCTCAGTGATTAGAGTGCTTGCCTCGCAAGCACAAGGGCCTGAGTTCGATCCCAGGCACCACAAAAAAAAAAAAAAAAAAAAAAAAAAAAAAAAAAAAAAAAAAAAAAAAAAAAATATATATATATATATATATATATATATATATATATATATATATATATATTTCTTTTCTCTCTTTATCCTCCTTTTCCTCAAAATGTAGTGCCCTTTCTCTCTCCCCACCCATAGTCCTCTCTTAACATGTGTGAATTGCCCGTATGTAGGTTTTTCTTTTCTACTTTTAATTAGCAGGATTTATTTCAATATTTAGAACTCACAGAATAAAGAGACACACAATGTTCCACAGTCACTGTTTTGTAAAAAATAAAACTTTTTTTCCATCTGCAAATACTTCAACTCAACTGAACTAAACATAGAAAGACTCCCGACTTCATATTCTTGCATCATAAATCGATGCGAAGCTGAGTCATAGCCCATTAAGTGTGATTTATGCATCTCATTAACGACAGCTGTAGCAACATTTTTCCCTGCAAAGGAGAGTTAATAGTAAACAAATTTACTGTGAAGAAATTCAAACCTCTGTAAATCACATGGCTCTGTTATTTCGGTCATCTTGCTGGAAGGCTGATTAGCAGGCCACATCATGGCGTGTGCTGACATCTCTATCAAACAACTTGTTTAATTTTTTTTTTTTTCACAATTTAAAGAATCCATACAAAACTGCTTAAAATCTTTTTAAGATTCTGAGATCAAAAGAGCCTATGTCTGGGAAAATTATAATGCAAATGTCTTTGAAATCAAATACGTTCTTATTAAAAAAACAAAACATTAAGCCCTGCTACACTCATGTCTGTACATTAAAGGAATTTTCACGAGGGCATGTTAACTGACCGTGCCGGCATACTGACATGACATGGTGTGTTATGTTACTGTTCAGTACACGTGTTCTTCTTTAGCCCTTTCTGTGGGAGTGATTTCTTTTTTAACCTGTCTGTATTAGATTGGATCACATAATCACTTTGACCAAAAAAATATTGGGACATAACACATGAATGCACCTAAGCAGCGGCCCTGTGAGTTCTTTCATGGACTTATTTATATTCTCTCTTGTGCTCCGGTCAACTGACCCGAGACTTTCACATCTCAGACTAGGTGTGTTGCTTGATTTGCGTCTTGGAATATTGTGGCACATGGAACATTTTTAAAGGCAAAATAGCTTGGAAGCGGGTCTAACTGATGCCTGTACATCAGTCAAGCAAAATGATTCTGATTTCTCTACAGGTGAACACAAAATAAGTGGTTTGCAGTTTAGGTATTTATTTTTTATATTATTTGTTATACAACAATGCTGGAGCAAACACATATCAATACAATTGGGTTGCATCTCAGTTTGAGAATAAAGGAAACATTACACAGAATCAAAATCACTCCTAAAAATTCTTTAAAAATCAGTATAACATTGAAGTAATTTTACTGTAAGTAAACTCACTTTTAATGTGTCCACATTATAAAGTATATTGCAAAAGTACATGAAGTAATGCATATGCAAGCTGTAATTTTATATTATTACATTTTAAACACAAAAGGTGTTCAGCCTATAAAAAAAACTTGACGTGATAGCCATTGAGGAAAGAACATGATTTATTTCACGCAAACACACTTAGATTTAGACTGGTAAGCATTTAGCAGTTATCTCCCTAATACAATGTTACATTCATCTTTTACTTTTATCCTTTATTTTATTTTGTACTTTGCCGGAGAGTTCATTTCACAAATCCTTTAAATAACTCACAACCAATATGTGATCAGTGTACATGTATGTAGGATTTTACAATGTTTTGCAATTTGTAAATAAGTAATAATACATGCATATTCAACTACGTGATCATAGCTTTCCTAGTAAAATTGCTAAAATCATTGCCAATTGCAATGGGATTTTAGTTCTGCTCCTAAACACTTTTTTGAAGTCTTTCTCAATCTGAGTGGTCCAAACTCTGGGAATTGTCCTTCCTTTTCCACATAATTCCAATAGCTGGTTTCTGCTTCCCTTCCTTTCCCTTCCCTTCCCTTCCATTCCCTTCCATTCCCTTCCCCCCTTCCTTCCTCCCTCCCTCACTTCCTTCCTTCCTTGTTTCCTTCCTTCCTTCCTTTCTTCCTTCCTTCCTTCCTTCCTTCTTCCTTCCTTCCTTCCTTCCTTCCTGTACTATTCATCTTAGCTAAATATGGAATCAAACTAAGGATCTGAGAATGGATGTACATACAAAGCGCTGTAAATATACACGATGGAGTGTTATTTGGCCATAAAATAGGAAACCCCGTTGTGACCCCGAATCCTGATATGCCACCTTGACTGCACTAACGAACGCCCAAGGGAGTAAGTAAACACACTTTCAGGTCTGCCAGGAGCTAAGCGTCTTTCCCCCTCAAACCCTCCAACACGATGCTTGTCCCTCGGACCCTGCTGAACGTCAACTGAGCCCAAAGAAACCTTTGCTCCTTTAAGATTTGGTCATTGCTTACCGTGTATGGACAACAGGAAACTCGACTCATACATCTGCCATTGTGGCAACAAACATAGAAGAACCCAAAGGTATTATGACAAAAGAAATAACCCAGGCACATACTGCATCATATTCTTTTAAAATCTTAAAAGTTGATTTTATAAAAGTAGAAAGCAGAATGCCTGTGTGTGAGAAGCTGGGGAAGTTAGGGGGTGTGTTGAGAGGGTGTTTTCTAAGATTATAATATTGTCCTTAATATGAATAAGCTCAGTAGCTGTAGTATACACACAGTGACTAGAGGTAACGAGGACATGTTGTATTCATGAGAAATACTAGGGAGATGTTACATTTTATCACCACAAATATATATGTGTGTGTGTATATATATATGTGATGCATGTGACAATTAAGTAGATTTAATCAACTCACATGTTGTGTAAGTACATATAATTCTGTCAATTTAAAATTAAGCAAATTTGAAATAAGATTGTACTACATATTTTAACTAGAACATTATGATAATTATCATATTTTCTACTTTTTGAAAATTGCACCAGTGAATCTAGAATACTAAAACATTGCGTCTTAGTTACTTTTCTTGTTGCTGAGAGAAAATACCTGACCCCCAAAGTTAAAGAAGTAAAGGTTTACTTCAGGGCACAGTTCGTAGATGTTTCCATCCACTGTTGGCTGGCTGCAAGCCAGGGTGGCCTGGTAAATGGGCATCACAGAGGAGAAACAGTTCATGGCAGAGCAGGGCACACAGAGGCAGCAAAAGTAGTAAAGCAGCAACCGGTGCAGCAGCCCTCTCTCTGTCCTGCATATTCTATCCAGATTACCTGCCCTTAGGGTGAGTAGGACTCACACCCAGTGTGGGGCACTCTCAATCCTAGCATTACACCGTTAATCTCAGCACCACAAACCCTAGATTCAGCCACCTCTCCAAAGCCCCACATAGGACCACATGAGGCTTTGGGAGGACATCTAGATACAAGCCATAACACATTGCAGTAGAAGTATCCAGGAGTTAAACCTAGGAATGGTTTAGAGATGTGGTGGCTGTTTGTTATCTGAATGCTCCAAAAGGTTTGCCATCACTGACTTAGAACATCAGTTCAGCTCATATCATGGAAAGATGGAAGGTTCTACTTAGGAGAATGGATGTTCATTTTAATGTTTAATTTCACAATGTCATATAGAGTACGAAGTAAATACAACAGTAAGTTCAATAAGGTTTTTTAAATTTTATTTTGTTTTGCTTTATTCTAAAACGAAATGTAACTGATGGTGGAGACGTAATTCTATTCTAGCGTATGTCCTAGATGAAGTTTTTGGGCCAATCTACTCTCGACACAAACACTGAAGAAAGGTCAGAGTGGAGATTTTGCAGCTTCTCATACGTATTGTACCTATAATGTACTGAAGAAGTTTTTGGAACCATTCCGTATGAAAATTAATGTCATGTTTCTCACTGAAAGTTCATGCTTAAATTCATCATGTGAACACACTTTATCACTATGGGGTATTATAACTGCCATAAAAAATTAACTTTTCCTCAAGAACTTTTATGTACCCAATGTCTTGCCTGTAAACACAGGATTGATACAAAACAATGAACAACATAACATTCCAGCAAATCATGAGGTAGTGAAAAAATTGGGGTAGAAACCAGCATCGTGCTCCTTCTGTGTGGGAGACTTTTCCATTCAGACTCCTGAAATTCACACAATTTCTCTCTGGTTTCTGCCTTGCATGGCAGGTGGTACCATCTGCCAGCTATTGTCTTTACCCAGTAACCCTTTTAGGTTGCCTTCGGAAGGGCTCCTTCCTTTGAACTTTCCATGTAGCTGAGAATGTGAACTTTGAGCAAGTTCCACCGGGTGGTGCCGCCCTGACTTCTCTGACATGGTTTCTAACCGTGTCTGGATCTCCATCGTGCTGATGGAAGTTCTGTGGGCACTTCTACAAAGCTCCGGGTTAGTGAAGTCTCTTTACATCTACTGTTCTTGCATTAACTCATACAGTCTCTTATATAGTTATAATTAATTTACCAGTCAGGAGTTTTATGTCAATTATTTGTTAAAGTAATAACTATTTATTTTAAACTTTCTTCCTAAATTAGATTTCATTAGCATGCGTTTTCTGTATTCTGCTTGCAGTAAAAATAATCCCATGGCTTAACACCCCACAGAAATTCTACTAATATTGAAATAATAAATGGGTGAAGCAAGAATGCTGAATAAATTTCAGAGCTAGCATCAGGAAAAAGAGAAAAACAAAACAAATGAAAATAAGAAAACGTAATGTGTATCATTAGGACTGGCGTATATGCAGTTTGGCCAGTGTGTCATGTAACACTGATTTACTAGCTGTTTCTGAATAGAACTAGAAAAAGCAGAGACCGATCACGTCATTGTTCTGTGATGCTTCTTTGCTTCTTTCCAGCCAGACTTGGCAATCATCTGAGTCAGTTTATGAGCAGAACTCTCACCACTTCCAGACCTGGCAGGGATAGTTATGCCTTGGGAATGGTCATCTTAGCTCTGGAACAGGACTGTTATTACTATGCAATTACTGAAACTGATTCCATCTGGAAGAAAAGGTTATTTAACTACACCCAACAAATTGTTTGGATGAGGTTTATTGATTTCTTTATTTCTAACTTTTTAAAATTGCCCGTTTCTATTCAGAATGTTTGAAACATGCAGCTATCTGACTTTCATAGCAAGACAGTTATCTGGGCATCTAGAAGCCTCCAGATAATTCCAGAGGAATTGAGCATGTTTGAATACTTGCTGGCCTCAGGCTCATCGAGGGGAGGTAGATCTAACTTTCCACTGAGTTAATGCTTTGGTCTTCAGTGCTATTGTATTTCTTTTTTTGTGGGGTGTGGACTGAGGATAGAGCTCAGGGCCTTGCGCTTACTAGGCAAATGATCTATCGCTGAGCTAAATCCCCAGCCCCTCTTCAGTGTCATTTTACAGCACAATACTTTCTCAAAGCACTATCTTTAGCAATATTGAATAAGGGTCATCTATATATAACAAGTCACCTTGTTTATAAATATTTAATGGTCAAATTTTTTCAGTGGAAGTGTAATTTAGGAAGAAAACATAGAAGAGAGACGAATATGCTGCATCTTCTCAACACATTAAAAGTTATCGGTAAAATACTTAAACACATGAATCATTCATACATCAAATCAAATTTAAAATAAAAGAAGGAATAAAATTAATAAAGCCTAAACATTGAAACTGTTATTTTATTTTGTTCTGTCTTTTACTTTTTCATGTTTATGTTAACTTGTCGTCATAAGGGTTTCCATTGCCCTGAAACAGTAATAGAGATCTAACCATAGTCCCCGGACATTAGTAACACAGAGATTCTTTACCCTGCAGTGGGGCTACATCTGGATACACCATCACAAACCCGAAATATTGTAAATTGAAAATGCAATTAGCACATCTAATCTGCTGAACATCGTCATTTAGCAGCATAGCACCTGCAGAATGTCGGCTGTTTACATCTGTAGGCGCACACATGAGTGAAGTCTGAGGCTATACAACATCGAGAGAGAGTATCGCATATTGCCTGCCCCGGGAAAATAAAAATTCAAAATACAGTTTATACTGAATCCTATTGCTTCCTTTCAAATGTAAAGTCAAAATTTTCAGCCCTGAAATTTCGTAAGTCAGAAACTATCTGTAGTTTAACAGAAGATATGATATCTGTCAGTTTTAAATTTCTGGAACGGTGTCAGAGGACAACAAAACAATACCAGGAAATAGAAGAAAGAGAGATCAGAGTACAGACAGAAAGACAGGTGGACAATGTAAAATTTTGCCCCAGCCATTATTTTCGTGTATGATTATTAGTGTCCCCTCTTTTCTAATCATTGCAAAGGTGTCAATAAGATCCCGTAGGAGACTGTGCACTCTCTTCTTAAAGGCCAAGAAAAGTCCTGTTTAAACACAATTTAGTCTTGTATTAAATTTTTGTTAGAAAATGTTTTATTTAATCATACATTCACTAACATCATGAAATCTAATATCTAGGAATAGCCCAATCTGACTTCTTATTGAAGGATAGTTGCGATAGAAAGACTAGTTTGGCTCCTTTCATTTCTCCTTACTCAAATACTTTAGAAAAGAAAAAGAAGGATCATGGTCTAACTGCACCATCTTTTTTTTTTTTTTTCTGTTTTGAAGATCGACACTAAATATCATCTCTAAAATGAAGAGATGAAGAGCAATTGAAGAGTCATTTAACTTCATTTATAATTTATTCATCTTTTTCTTTTAAGAAAGTTTCTGTTTCCAACCCAGGTCACTTTGTTTACATCTTTTATTTGTGGCTTCAGGCTACAATGTTAATGAATTTCTGAGAAGCAAATTTAACTTTATCTCAGTCTATCCTTCTATAGAAAAAAGTAGTTCTGCTCTAATATAACTGCATTAGCATCAATTCCAAACCATCTCTGGGTAGTGCGTCTCTTTCCAGATGCAGCAGAAGTTTGGGCAGCCAGCCACCTGATTCTGTTGCCCATACACGGAGCCCAAGAAATTATTGAGTATTCCTCACTGTCTTCTTTACGGATATCCCAGATCCTACTTTCTCCTATGCTCTATGTTTCTGCTTCAAGTTACACCACCTTAAAGAAGTCACTAAATACCAAATACGAGAAAGTAGGACAAGCTGTCCAACAATCTCATTGGGTGAGGCTGAGAGTCAGTGGCCCAATAAACTTTCCAACAAGGGCGTAAGACACCAGACTCCCATCAACCAGGAACCTCCATAGACATGTCTTTAAGAGTGAGGAAGATATTCTCATTCTACTGGCTGAAGAACCTCACTCTTCTCCCACATGGGGCAAAGAGGCAAAAGCCATTTTATTACTAAAACTGATTTCCCCCTTAGTGATAAGCTAAGATGTCTCTCCCTTTCCTACTCTTCTCCGGGTTGTTTTATTACGGATACATGGAGTAGGAGAGTGAGCAGAAATGAATTCACCTTGAACAAGAGCACTACCTAGTTTGAACTCCCTGGAAGGAACTTTCTACATGGAATTATTATTGAACATTGTTTAAAAACACGGAGAATCTAGTGGCCACTTTTATGACTTTGACCCTAATACAAGAAGAGCAATTTAAAGTTCACTGTCCTTGCTTAGTTTGTGAATCTGTACACTTAGTTTGTTTATTTAACCCTCTCCTGCTCCCCCAGACATATATTCATGAGTCTTAGTCTCTAATTTCCTTCCTTTCAAATTAAGAATAAGAGAAGAGTAACGTGCACTGAAAATGCAATAGAATCTACACTAGCATTATGGCCACTGCCGGACTGACAGTTTCCAGGGTAATAGTTACAGAGATTTGGTGTTCAGTACTTGATGCCTTCAAAATGCATACAGAGTAAATGTATCACTGCCGATGGTTTTATAGGAATGAATGTTTGTTTGCCTTTCTGGGTAGTGGGCACACTATTGGTGTCTCCGTCTATAGATCGCTTTCCTTTTATTCCTTTGTCAATTTTCTCATGTTGGAGAGAAAAGCACTTCTGATCTAGATAAAGAAAACTCTCTACTTCCAAATCTAGCCTCTATTCCTTTTCTTAAATCTATTTCAAAACTCTTACATTTGTTCCACTAAACATCATTCACTACATTTTGAACATTCAATCATTCATGCCATCTTAAAAATACAGTCTTCCTGCAGAATCTGGGGAAGACTGAAGTTAAAAGTCTCAATCTTCAAATCTACAGGTATTCAAGTCTTTCAGTAAGGATGATGTGTTTGTATATAACCTACACAGATGCTTCCTTATATTTTCATAAACCTCTGAGTTATTATGCCTAACACAATGGAATACTGTGTAAATATTTATTATACTGTTTCAATGTTTATTTTATGTGGTTATTTTTATTATTTTGTTTGGATATCTTCAATCATATTTTGTTGAGTCCACAGACATGGAACCCATGTAGACAGAGGGCCATCTGTAGTAGTTTCTAGAGTAGCTGTTAAATAAATGTAAGTATTTAGAGAATTTACAGTGTCTATTTCCCAAATATGAATTATCATCATGTGTTTAATAAGTCATTCTCAACTGTAATAAAGTTTAAACTAAATGCTATTTCTTGACCCAATGATTACTAATACATTAAAATTTTATTTTGTTAAAATATTCATAAACTATAGGTTATAAAATGGCATCTTCACAAAGCATGAGAATAATAAGGGACAGTAAAAACTTGACTTCTGTTGCCAGTTAAGAAAAGGTCCCGAGACTTATTTTTCACCATCCCTTACAAAGCTACTGTCTTAGTTACTCACGTGATGTTGGAACAAAATACCCAAAACCCACAATTTAAATGAGGATAGTTTTATTTGGCTTATGTTTTGAAGAGAGTTCTTCCTGTATTCTCCTGGCTCTGAGGAAAGATGGTACGACAGAGGAGTATGATGGAGGAGAAGCTGGTCACCTAAGGGCGATCAGGAAGCAGAGAGAACAAGGGAGAGCGAGACAGAGAGAGAGAGAGAGAGAGAAGGGAGGAGCCAGAAAGGCAGACAAACCCTCCAGCTAACCCACAGAGACCCTTCTCTTCTGCCCACACCCTGCCTTCTGACAGGAAGCCAGCTATAATGCTCCTACAATTCAGTCAACACCCAAAGGTCCTGCCTCAATTCCATGAGGACATCCAGACATAAACTGTGACAGGTATTAAACAGTATCAAATACTAGAAAAATAAAATTTCAAAACAATAAATAAAATTAGAGAATAATCAATACGAACCTTTATATTAGTGCTAAAGTAGATAAAGGGAAGTAAAATACTAATAATGTTATCAACAGCAAAACAGCATTGACAGCGAGCTTGCATTGAACACATTAACACATGACACCCTTGTATTGACTCATTTTACATACTAAACCATCTTTCTTCGAAGTACAATTGTTATTGTAAGTTAATTTGACATTACATGGTGTAAGAATTGGAAATCTTTTTCTTTTTCCCTTCCTTCTTTTCCCCATTTTCCCTATCTAGTTCTCCTCTCTTTTGAACACTATTTTTTTTTTTTTACATAATATCTGTTATACCTCTTTGTCCTTATTTACACTTATGGTTTCTCATATCAGAGAAAGAATTTGATGTGTACTCATGAGTGTCTGATTTATTTCACTTAAGTGTATGTTCTCAAGGTGCATCTATTTACCTACAAATATCTCTAGTTTATCTTTTTTATGGCACAGTAGTACTCCATCATGTAGAAAAACCACATCATCTTTAGCCATTCATTATTTGTTGAGCATTTAGGTTGCTTCCAAGACTCAGTTATTACAAATTGTGTTGCTAGGTACATGGTTGTGCATATATTGTTGTGGTGTGATGATTTTAATTCTTCTGGGAAGAATAGAATAGGAAGAATTCTTGAAGACATTGGTGTAGGAAAAATATATAATGCTATTTTTAAATTTGAAATAAGTTGAAGTAATTATATACCAATGGTAAATAATTTTGAAATGTTAAAATATTATTTCCCGTTTCTATGGATTACAACATGAACCATTTGATGCTAATTATAATTAGGAAGTATTATAAAAAAAATGAGAAAAGCATGATCTTTTGTATAATTTATTTGCAAATGAAAAAACAGAATGACTAAGCCATCATTTCAAAAATTTGGTGGAAGAAAGTTATACCAACAATTCCATTTTATTTTACAAAATGTGTACCCTACACTTAGACCAAACACAGCAACCCACTTTTCTGAAAAATATTTTAAAGTTTGTGCCTCACTAGTAAGAAAATGAAATTAAAAATAACTTTTGCAAATATTCATGATTGCTTCATAAACTTCATATCAATGATATTTTAATTAATTGTGGAATAATTTGACAACCGGTAATTTGAGGGGTGTGTAATGCAGACAATTTTGTGTCAAGTCAATCAATTATACTAGTTGATGTATTAAATAGGTAAGCCATATTTTTAAACCCGGAGTTGAATTTAATTTACATTTTAGCAACGTGCTGGAAAGAAGAAAAAAGAGAAGGTACATATATAAAATAATATCTCTAAAATTCAAAGCATAGCTTTTCAATTTAACTTTCATTGAGCTTATTTGAAACCAGACCTAGTAATTGTACTTTTATATCCACTATATGGAGATGCCAATGAATGTACCCTTTCTGAAAGTTCAATCTGCTACTAAAGTGACACGAGATGTAAATATGGAGTGGACAGTAAATACCAGTGATGTAATAGAAGCCTTCGTCTGTTCACTGAGGTTATTTGTCGTCATCTACGATTGTTGGTGTATGATATTCATATTTTATATGCAACCCAATAAGAGGGATGTTGAAAGAAAAAACTCGGTGTAGTTGGAGTTGTGGAAACAAAGCAGATACAGTCTGTTTTCCTCAGCAACATACTTTAAAGAGCAGGGGTTAGAATACTGATAACAAGTATTAAAAAGCAATACCTGAAATAAGCTATCTCAATAAAAGTGCGTAGCAGCTTTATCAATAAAAGACAGTAGCAGCTCTAGCATTTCTGTGCAGGAAGGACCTGGCCACGGTTGCGGTATGTCTAAGAGATGAGGCCAGGGTGCTTTGGCGTGTTAGCGTACGGCTATGTGTTGTCTAGCAACAGTAACAGGAATCCGAGGGCCTCACAGAAGAAAACACAGTGATGGGAAAACAAAAGGTAATATTTTTGGAGAAATAAATATATCTAGAGAAGGGAAGGGATCCAAAAATTGCTCTTCTAACCAAAGAAATTTTCTTCAGCCTTGGAAAAATGTGACGCAGGTCTAAGCTTACCATTTGTGGAGTGCTGGTCAAGAATATAAAAATAGAGAACAAGTGCCACCTTCAAAATCCATGTCTCAATATAGAGACATTACGAATCAAGGAAACGGACAGCTAAGTGAAGTATTTCTATTCTTATATTTTGATAAATTTACCTGATATTGTACTTAAATATGATATTGAATCTATTTATTTGTTGGAGCTCACTCTTTCCATGGGGACAGTAAAGAAAACAGAAGAAGCAGTTCCTAACCCTCGCCCGGAAAGTCTGCACCCCACACCGCACTGTCTCACAGGTATGGACAACATCCAGGCCGCCCGGACGTGCAAGGCCCCCCGCCGAGGGGCGCTCCTTGAGCCCTGCTTTCTTCAGGCTTGACCATACTGGCCGCAATAAGAGCCTTTGTGAAGACAGAGCTGAAGGAAAGACTGAGCAAAGCCGGCTGTGAGATCAGTGCTGAGACATTCAGAAAGCAGCTGTGAAGGTCTAGATAAGTGGGTGCGTCTTCTGGGCTGTGCGGACTCACGAGCCCTCGGGGAGGGCGCTGCGTGGAAGAAACCACTCAAGATACAAACGCGGGTGTCATTTGGTAAAGGAAAGAGAATTCAAGGGATGCAGATTTCAGATCCACAGAGAGAAATAATTGAAATAAGAATATAATGCAAACAGCTGGAAATAATGCTAAGCACTGAACTGAAATAAAATGAGAATACCGGGAATGATTTCTTGCTCTTAACAAAATTTGAGTGCGTAGATTAAAAATGCTAGAGGAGGAAGTTTTGCATGTTTTGGTAGGAGTATAACCAACTTGGCGGTAGCACCCCTGTGATCCAGGCACTTCCTTAACGCTTCCTCTCTGAGTGCTTGGCTTGTGGGGGTCATTCCTGACACAAACTCTAACGGAGGAGAAGTGTGCAAATAGTAGCACAGACACGGATTCTGGAAAAATCAAGTATGTTTGGCCTTCATATAAAAGTAAATTTATGTATGAAGTGGCAGCACGAGGCGTTACTCGTTACGTGTCCTTTATTCTCATAGTTTTTATAAATCATCGTTCCTCTTCCCTCATGATGTGCTTATCTTAAATTAACTATTAGTATTCAGATGTAGCTAATTAATTTCTGGAACTATTAGCATATCTGAAGGTTAAGAATAAAATTAACTGTATCGGCCATAAATCTGAATTAACAAATTATTTTTGTGTTATCGAAATATCCTTAAATGAAATTAATTTAAAAACCTATGACTGTTTTAAAGAAATGATTGAATAGTTTTCATTTTATAGACACATGACTAACTTCTGAATCCTAGTACTGTATGTAAACTTAAATTTTTCAGAGTGGAAGCCACAGGCTTGAGCAAAGCCCCCGCGGTGTGTCCACAGAAGATACGCCAAAGCGCTGCACGGACAGCAGGCACAGCAGCAGAAGGCGCTGAGTGGATGTCCGCCTGCGTATCTGCACAGGTGAAAACAACGCCTGGAGTGACAGTGATGCAGCACGTCTGCTAACAAAGATAGGGGAGCTGGAAAAGTACACAGGACTGATCTTGGAGGACTTGAATAGGGAATCGAACTTGAGTATTTAATAACCAGGATAATCAACTCAAGAAAATGAGAGTGAAGCAGGTAAATTGGGTGTAATAAAGCATAGTTCATATATAACTAGTGGAAATTCAATTCACGAAACAAGTAATTGAATTAAATTTGTTTCTTTAAACTACCCATTTGGTTATATTAAACTAATTAAACTATGGCTACATGAAAGCCATAAAAATGTATTGAATGAATGTGAATGATTTTTTCAATTATAACATCAATTATGTTACTGAAAAGCCAGACTCTGAATGTCTTTAAGACACTCTGAGTTTTACTTTCAATCTTTTGCAGTATGTTTAATGGAGATATTAATATTCTCTTTGAGAAAGATTTTCCAGAAAAAATAAATACCAGCCAAATTGTCAAAACTTCAAATTTTACGTAACTGGAGTACAAAAAACAGAGAATTTTAAATTTTAGGGAGATCAATGAGACAAATAATACTCATGTATAATTTATTGAGTATGTTTTATCTATTTGTAAATCTAAGAGCAAAGTATTGAAAATCAGTTTAACTGCGTTCATATCTACAGTTGGATGTATCCTAACTATGTGATCCTGGGAAAAGTACACTGTGCGTGTATCAGAAATGGTCACCATCCTTTCTAGTCTACTCTATTGTTCTCTACAGATGGACGCATCTAGACTGTATTTTTATTCTTCCTTGTGGTCATGCAACAAGTTCATGGGAAACAGCTGTAAGTTGGAGCAGTATTACTATTCATTATTCTCAGGCTTTTAAAAATTCTTCCATCCACTTGCAGTAATTCTGCAAACAAGTTCCTTACAGCAATGAAACCCTGTATAATGGCCTAAGCGCAAGATGGAAGAAATTTGGGGTATAAGAGGAGCTTTGAGGTGTGGAATTATCTAAGGTTAGCAAGGAATGATTTGGTAATTTAATAAATCAAAATATTTGACTATTAATTATGATTACAGTAATTCTAAAGGATATGCAGGGGGATGTAACTTCTAGATTTATTCTTTCCCATTTCTCTATTACATTCTGATTAAAAGTTATTTCATTATTTTTTCTTATGAAAAGGCACTTCAAATACTGATTTGTACTTCATAATTCATACCATTACTATTTTTGCTTCTCCAAATTTATTCATTAATGTACTATTTTCTAAATCATTCTCTACCTTTCTTGGTTTTCACTTTTTTACTATTTGTTTCTTTTCTCCCCTTAATTGTTTATTTTTGAATGCCGGCAGCCCAGCTGTAACAGGCCTTACTATGAGCATAAAAATTCTCAGAGATAAAGCAAATTCTGACTGTCATTGAAGGTGTTTCATCTTATCCTGAGTTACAGGTCAAGAGACATGCTAAGTTTTTTTTTTTGTTTTGTTTTGTTTTGTTTTTAAATGGGAGTACTAAAAGGCTCCTATACATAAGAATATTAGCTAATTTTAAAAACTTTAAAAACCAAGAGACAAGAAGTTTATGTCCTACTCGTGAACCATATACACTGAAATCTTTTTTGCCAATTATGTGGCTTATACTTTTCTCTGTTTCCCATTACAAAAACCAAGAATTGGGGGAAAGAGAAAGGAGAGAGACAGACAGAGAGAGAGAGATCAGGGGGGAGCCACAATGGATTTATAAACATGAAACGTAATGATGGTGGCAAGAAACTACTCTACATTTCCTGAAACTTCCCTTTTTCCCATTAGTATGCTCCACGCATAGCAGCTTAGTGCATGGTTGTCACATCAGGATCACTCAAATTTTATTATTCAAATACTTGCTTGTTTCCTAATGTCCATAATCATCTTTCACATATTAAAAGTATTTTCTCAATCTAAATAAGTCTTATTCAACCATGATATTTAAAAAGCTTGATATTATTAGTTTTGATCAATTGAATCGCAATTTTACAAATCTTGAAGAAGCATTGGTGACAGAGTAAATATTTGTGGTAAATTTAGTAATTGTGAAATCACCTGTAATTACTTATACTTTCTTTTTTGTGACTAGAATTTTGGTGTAGGATTTGCCACTGTTCCTGATTATACTACAGTAAAACCTTGGATTTTGAGTTACTTGTGATGTCAATGTTTCACAAGATGAGCAAACTTTCCTAATAAATTTCAATTTGATAAATAAGCGATGTCTTGCAATATGAGTAGTATGGGGTGTAGGGCGGAAGGTTGTCTCCAAATAGCACAAGGTTATGGAGGAAATCTCATCTGCAGCGGAGGAGGAGAAAAAGTGGAGGGACTTCCTCACTTCAAATGAGATTAGGAAAATGTGTAAAATGCGGGAAACAGTGCAGACTTTTGTAGGAAATCGCCACTCGAACAAAGGTGTAGTTGTATGAGCAATAAATCTGTTTAAGGACAATGCAACATCACATTTCTGCAAAATCCTGAAAAGAAGGCAAAAGCAAGTATCACAGAATAAGTTCCTTGTTAAAGGTGCATGAAAAGAAAAAGATTCCATTGAGCCAATAGAAAGCAGTGATTCCGTTAGTGATAGTGAAAGTTATCCTACACAATAACCCTCCTCTTTCTTGTCTCCCCCGGCCACGGGTTTTGAAAGATAAATGCAGGTTAATTTGTTTATCTTTATTTTGTATTTTCTTTATTATTTTGTATTATGTTACAGTATTGTAATCATTTTTATGTGACTATCTGTGAGTTGTGAGATGAATCATCTGAGTTTCCATTATTTCATTAGTTTTGGGGGGTGCCCCTGAGCTGAATCCCCAACCTCTCCATTATTTCTTATGGGGAGATTTGCCTTGATATACAAATGCTTTAGGTTATGAACATGTTTCCTGAACAAATTATGCTCAAAAACCAAGGTTTTACTGTATTCTAGTTTTGAGAAAATCGATGCATTCTTGTTTATAAATGTTGATTTTTATATGCCTATGCAATAAGCCAACTCCTAATCAAATACAGATACATCAGCGTTTGAAGACAAATTACAGTGCACTGATTTCAGAGAGTTTTTTGTGATTTATAATCAGTGATCATGTGCTCACTTCGGTAGCTCATATAATATAATCAGTGATCGATGCCTCAGAAGATATGACATCCATTGATAGAATAGAATTAAAAATTGGAATTTTCTGATACTTAGCAAAAGGACAGAGAGGAATGAGTAAGGGAAATAACGAACATGGTAAAGATAAGAAATTAAAACAGTAATTAATAAAAAATGATACTGTTTGGAAATATTACACAGCCATTATGAAACTCATCTTTTTGCAGATGTTAACAAGCATATTAATCAAGAGATGTAACTTACCTGAAAATAGCTATTTTGAGAATAAATGTTATATTCATCCACGTACATAGAAAAGAAAAGGATTACACAGATATGCATCCTACATATTCACAAGATACTGTGTGGTGAAGAGTCAATTTTAATTACTCTTCTGTTCACTTAAAAAAAGTGCTTATATTATTTTAAAATGTTTTAAAACAGAGGTAAGTGCATCCACGTGATGTAATTCTCTTTAAAATTGCTCATGTATCAGAATATTTGATGACATGGGATATGTTTGTGATCTCTATTGATGAAAACCATAAATACAAAATTATTTAGGGTATAAGCTGAACCTCGTGAGATGTTGTATTCACGTACAGCAGAGGGATAAACATCGAAATATTTTAATATATATTTCTAATGTATTTTATTCTTAAAATATATTATCTTTAATATAGAGAAAATAGTAATTTTGACACCAAAAGTTAGTTAAAATGTTTAGAGTAGAAGGTAATATTTAGAAAGAAAGAAATCGATGGTATAAAGTCCCTGAAAAAATGGAAGGGGTTTGATTCTGACAACAGTCACCGGTGTTGCTATTCCACAGCAGTAACATCTCCGCGACTTAAATGGGAAGGAAGGCTGTAAGGATGATGGATGAAGCTGAAAATCTTGTAGGTGGAAGACCTAGATGCCATTAAATTCTCTATTAAGTAGGACTCAAGGTGTTCGGCTAAGTGTAATGGAGAAAGTGGCCAGGACAAGAGCTTTGAGAGATGTGTGGTCATGTTTAGAACTAGCTGTGGTGTGGGCTGGGGAAACTGATGATTAAGGAAGGAGGGCGTATTTTCCTTTGAAAATTTTATATGATATTGAGAACCATTATACAGTTACAGTAATTAAGATGGTTTGAAAATGGTGCAATAACAGAAGGTAAGCTTAATACAGTTTTAATGAAGCTTTAACTTATGTCCTAGTTAATAGGGAATGCAGCTTTAAAGTGTTCAATATTTTTGACTATCATATACTCCAAGATAATTATCGTGACAATCAAAGTATACTGTATTTCCTTTGCTGCAGAAAGGTGCCGTTGTCTCCTCACCCACCAATTCCAATTAGACATGCTGATCAGCATCCTTTTTGTTGTCAATACTTTAAATTAAATTGCTATCTTTATGGGATTTATATAAATGGAAGCAAAGATTATGTAATCGTTTGCTTTTTAAAATTCTTGTTTATTCATAAATATTTTATATTATATTTTATTTTCTAACAAAACATTTTAGTCATCCTCTTATTGAACATTCTTCTGCAGATATTTTGGTAAACAAATTTTTCTTTTAGTTTTCTATGGGTAACTAGAAATAGAAGTAATGAGTCAATGGGGAGATTTTCACGCTTGTATAAATTTACTATATGATGTTAAGCAGTTGTCCAAAGTGAATAAAAAGTTTATATTCTCACTAATAATATATGAAAGGCACAGCAACTTGTGTGTCAAATTTTGGTACAATTTAAATTTTAGCTTTTCTGGATATAGTTATATTTCATTTTACTCTTA
>PVJO010021983.1:0-28914 GCA_004026905.1 Hystrix cristata | reverse complement strand
GGGGGAGAACCAAGATGCACCATGTATAGGTACAGAATAAATGTAATGAATGTGACCATTGTATGTAGAATGTACCAATACATGCTCTTGGTTTAAAATAAAGAAAAATAAAAAAAAAGAAAGCAAAGACCACCAAACTGTCCCTGCTTCAGGGTCCTCGAGAGACACTCACAGAGGCATTATTCGTAAAGCTTCCATCAGCAAGGAGTTCTGATTGGGCAAAATGCCGTCTGTGCGGACAAGGGCTCTCATTCAGCCGCGCGGAGCGGTGAGGACTGACAGGCGGACGAACCCTCAAATACCGGGCTGAGTAAAGAAGCCAGGCGCCAAAGGCTGTGTGCAGGACGACCCCAGGGCCGAGGCTGGGCCCGGGATCCGGGTTGGTGCGCCCTGCTTCCGGGCTCCCTGGCAGCACCTGCGCACCGTGTCCTCAAGAGCTGAGGGACTGAGCCGCTCTCCGGGTCTCCACGGTGCTGATGCCACTCATGGGGCTCCACCCTGTGACACAATCGCAGTGCCAAGGCCCCACTTCCTAACGCCAGCACCTTTGTGCTTAGACTTCGCCACAGGACACCGGGGGGCACATTCTGTCCACTGCATGGGGGCAAGGACCGGGCTCCCGTAACCCACAGAGATTTGGCACTGCAGGCCTCCAACGATGTCTGGGTGAACGAAGGATCGATAAACGAACGAACACATGCACGTCTCTCTCTTTCTCTCTCTCTCTGCTTTTCTTTTTTGGAGGAGGGACTTCCAAGACATGCATTATTCTTCATCTGAGCCTTAATTTTGGATTATCTAGCTATATGGGTCATTTCCTTATCTTCAAAATCGGGAGCCCTGAAAACGTCTGTCCCCAAGACTGCTGGTTACCAGGATGAAAGCGTCAACACTCACAGTGCGCTCCGCCCAGTGCCGACCTGCGCCGGCCTCTCCTGGGACTGCGGTACTGCCGTCACTTCCATGACCATCCACCTTCGCTTCAGGCCCCCAAACCTCCCATTTGGAAAGCTCGCCGTGAACACGCTTGGCCAAACTGGGGAACGATGTGCTCCGTGATTTACTGTGTGGCCCTCTGTAAATGGTCTCTGTCCTCCTTAAGCACACACACATTTATTTCACAGCCAATTTTACACCAATACGTCAAGTCAGAAAGGAGAGGCAGCCAGGACGAGGTGCCGAGAGTGCCGTGTGGGACTCATAGCTGGCGGGAGCTCAACTGAAAGACTCTGAGACACCAGCTGGCTCACTCGCATGCTTCGGGTCTCCGTACACGACCCGAACGCAGCTGTCTGCGCGCCCTCGTCCATAGGATAGCGTCCTCGCCCCGAGAGGGGGCTTCTGGAGGAGGGTTCGGGCCGTGATCAGGCCGTGAGGGCCGAGACGTGTCAGTGGGAGCCCAGAGAACTGCTCGGTCCTCACAGAGAGGGAGGATAGGACGGGAGGGTGCTGTCTGCCTCACCAGGCACAGGACGGGCCATCACCTGGACCAGGACCTGGACCTGTAGCCTCAGAGCCCTGAGGGATCCACTTCTGTTCTTCTAAGCCCCTCGGTCTCTGGTACTTTGATACAGCCCCAAAAGGCATCGTCTTCCATCAAACTCAGGACAACGAGGTGTATTTGGCCAACACCAGCTGCCAGCGACCACCAGACGGGCACAGTCTCTGAACCAAGCCAGCCGTGAGCTGTCCCCCACCGGTGACCTGAAACGCATTTCTGGGCCGAGGCTGAAATGACCCCAGGGAATTCCATCCCCTTCCTCCTCGGAACCCCGGAGTCTGCGTGCACAGGGTGAGAGATGAGAGTGGTACTTAACTCTGGTCCCCTGTCCCTGGCTCCTCCCCACTGCCCACGGCCTCTGTACCCCAGAAGGCGCTGGGGTCGGGGCTCCTAACGGCCTGAGCAGGGCTGCGCAGGGCCTGCAGGTCTTGGCCCAGGCGCGCCTTCAGGGCAGGTGAGGGCGAGAGACGTGGGGAGACGCTGTGTGGCGGTGGGCACCTCTTTTCCATTTAAGGTCATGGGGTTTGCCTAAGAGTTTTGCCCAAGAGTAAGATATCTACCCCACTGGGTTAGTGTCTGTTTTAGCTGCAACTTCTTTCCACAGAAAGCAGGGCCGTTTTTTCTTAAGAGAGAGGAGGGACAACATGGCAGCTAGTGAAGATAAGTCTCAAATGTCATTAAGGAATATTTAAATAAAGATGGCAGTTTGGTGGTTTTATTTGCTTATGTAATAGTAGAAAAATACAAGCCCAAATCCCATTTCCCCTGCAGCTAATAATCTTTTAAAATGTAACAGAGCAGAATTCTAGTCTCCTAGAGTAGGTCACACATGGCTAAATATATCTTTCTAATATGCATTACATAGGTAGGAAAACACAGTATATTAATATAAATATGTACTATAAATCACATGTGACCACATAGTATATATTTATTATATACTGTTACAGTAAGTCTATTTAGCCATTGTAATTATTTAGTGTTTCTGGACATTTTAAAAAGGACATTTTCAAAATGCATCCCATGTACACAGTCACAAAAACTTCAAACATTACCCAAAAGAGAAGAGTGCAAATTAGGTTTCCCTCCCATTCTCAGTGTTTAGTTTCTCAGCTTCCCTCCCATGGCGAAGCTTGCAGAGATTCGCTTTGCATTTGCAAATCTATTTTCCTGTTTTATTTTCAGCTGTGGTAGAATACACGTCACATAAACATTTCCATCTTAACCATCTGTAAGCGTCTGACTCCACGGAGTCCAGCCCATCCAGCCCTTGTGCAGCCGCCACCGCCATTTATCTGCAGTCCTCCCACCTGGCATGATGGGGGCGCTGTCCCCACAAATTGCCAGCCAGTCTCCCTCCCTGAGGCCTCTGGCATGCACCAGTCTACTCTGTGTCTGCGAGTTTGGCCCTAAGTGCAGGCTGTGTTCTTTGTCTCCCTATGACCGGCGGACTGTGCTGGGCACCCTTGCTGGCCTCATTCTCGCTCAGGGCACATGGCTGCTCTGTACCCTGTTCTCTACTTCCCACTGTTCGCAGAGAGCTTTTTAGACTGGAGGACCCAGACACAACTCATTCCAATGACTCTCTGCTATCCCGTACTACGGAAGAGCCAGGATCCACCTGGCCCACCGTGTGCAGCCCATCATGGGCAGTGAGGGCCAGATGTGTGGTGCCGCCTGTGTGCAAGGACATAGAGGGCACAGGCCTAGAAGGGGACCTCCTGGGTCACAGGTTTTGGGTGTTTCAACTTTCACATCACCGAGATGTGTTTCAGAGTTGGCATCAAACTACAGTCTCAAGAGTGATACCCTAAACTATGCCCCTTGGCATCAAAAACACAAAGTTCAAAGATGTAGGCATGGCTGGGAGTGGCGATGCCTGCCTGCAATCCCAGCACTTGTGAGGCTGAGGCAGGAGGATCACAAGTTGGAGTTCCATGTGGGCAACTTAGCAAAACCCTATGTCCAAAGAATAAAAAGGGGTGAGGATATAGCTCAGTGCAGACTCCGGGTCCAATCTCTAGTGATGAAAAAAGAAAACAGTGTGCCATGACCTGCGTGAACACGGCTGTGGGGACAGGCCTGGGCTACCTCCAGCCCACGCAGCTGGTGGCGTAAATGAGGCCACCTGGGCACGCCTGAACTAGCTGGCCTTCCCAGAGGCGGGCCGGAGCAGCCTGCCCAGTGCCGCTGGGCAGCGGAAGGGTCCCACTGGCACTCGCTCGGGGTTGTGTGCTTCACAGCTCACTCTTGCCCCTCAGAAGCCCTCCAGATGGTGGACTGCGGGAGGAGGTAGGACAGCAACCCTGGTCCCCCAGAGCGTCAGTGTCGGGCGGGCGAGACCCCCAAAACCAACACATTCGTCATTGCCAAGGAGGAAGGGGGCAGCTGACTTCGTGACATTGAAGGGCAGCTTCCTGGAAGAGGCCGCTTTTATCTGGGCTTGAATACTACTGCAAGTGCCAAGAGGAAGGCTCCAGAAAGCTCCTTGTTGATCCTGAAGGCTTCAAGCAGCCGAGGAGCGCGTCCGGGGGGGTCCAGGTGGGGGCTTTCCTGGAGGTGCCGTCCAGGGGGACAGGGATGGAGACTGACAGTACAACGGGGGCGGGAGCTGCATGCCACACGGACACCCTGACTCCCTCGGCACACCCCAGCTGCCCTTCTTAGTGTGGCGTTAGGGACCTCGCAGGACCCATGTCCACTGCGCCGGCGGGGCGTCCGGACGTGTCTCTGGCTTCTCACACGGTGGGAGGTGCAGTTAGGGGACGACCCTTCTGCATCTGGGGGAGAAACGTTTCCTCTTGCAGAGTGCAGCTCAAAATTCTTTCTTTGAAGCTGTTTGAAAGAATTTTTGGTTTTGGACCATATTTCTGCCCCTCAATTCTCTGCATTATGGAAACCTAACATGTCATCTCTGAAGTAATTCTCCCCGGGTACTGCTAGCCGCCTTCTTTTCTTTTCAGAAACCCGTCGTGTTGTCCTGTGTGACGTACCAGCCTAGAAGCTCTTCTTAAAACTCGGTAAACTTCTGTACGTTGAACCGCATACTCAAAAATGCTAGAATTAGGCGTGTAAGGTGCGAAGCATTTGGAAGCTGAGGGTATACATGAATTTAAGTTGCTATGTTTATTGACGAACTTTGGGGCTGTTTTCTCTTATTTTCTCTTTAGTGGCACAGCAGTGGTCATGACTTTTCATGTGTTTTCCAGTGTGGCCACTAAGCAAGAGGCTGCTGCACACCACGGGGTATGTATAAGTCAGGAACTCCCAATGAATCGCTCCCCAAAGTGCCTGCACAGTGTGCCACCTGCGCGTGGTGCTCAAGGGCCTTGGTTTCTCCTGTGCTGACATGTGCAGTCACCAAACGTTGAGTCGATAATCAATCCGATGTCTGAGAAGTGGAGTCTTGTTGCTTTGATGGGCGCTTCCCCGGTTCCACTGTAGCACAGCATCCTCGCACAGCCTTCTGGGAAACTCTCATTTCCTCCACGAGTTGCCCGCTCGTGTTGCCCACCTGTTTGCCCTAGCTAGTTCAGTCTTTTCTTGTTCCTTGTACCACTCTGTATCTGCTAAGGGCGTGGTGGGGATTTCCAGTCTGTCTCCTCAACATGGCCACATGGTCTCTGCAGCCCGGGACCCTGTTGCGGTAACTCCTGTCCCCCAGTGTCTAGCTCCCTGCTTGCCGCACAGTTGGGGCACAGCGTGTGCTGGGGCTGTGAGGCTGGGGTTTCGTGCTGGAACCCAGCAGGTCCTGCGTCCCCTCATACACACGCACACACTCCCCGTTACCAGCCTTTTCTCAATGGCGTTTGATCCCAGCCATCCGTCATCTCCAATTCATCTCTTCAGGGAATGTGAATAAAACATCTGTTTTCTCCATTTCCTCAGAACTTTGTTCCTTTATGACTTGGCACCATGCAGATCGCCTGAACCAGCCCCCTCGAGCTAACGCAATAAACAGAGAAGATGAGAAGTCGGGAAATCGGCCTCAGCTGCCTGGCTCTGAAATACACTCCAGCTGGGTCTCTGAGCGTCTCACATCCTGGCCGGTCATTAGAACGGCAAACTTTGCATTTTAAAGACCAGGAAAGAGGTTCCAGCTCAGGGATCCCAGCCCGAGACTTTGTAGCTGCTGTGATGAGAATCGATCTTCTTCAAAGGGCAGTCAAAGCGAGCTGTGAAATATTGCTAAGCCCATTGAGGCAACGTGGTTGTGCACACCAGGCGAGAAGAGCGGGTTTCTTCTTGCACCGACAGAGGCAGAAGTCTGCGAGGGGCCTGGCCACCCACATGTGCTCCACATCTGCCCAAGGATGGCTGTCTTCTGAGCTCACTGGGATTTGCAAATTAAACAGTCCTTTTGCGAGTGTGTAGTTTAAAAGGAAAAAAAGGAAAAGGCTTCCAGGAACACGACTCCGACTGAGCTGTGATAGAGCGCGAGCTCCCTGCACTCTGGCCGCATCTACAGAGAGCAGGTGCCTCTTTAGGGGTCTTTCCAGTCCCGGTGGGGACTTGGCCCCAACTCTCCCAAGCGCCCTGATCTCCCTCCCCTCGGCGCCCTCATATCTGCAGGGTAGGAGAAGGGCTGGGGTGCACCAGGGGTTCAGGCAGGGGACGGTTTTGGTTGTTCCGTTGGGGTGAGTATTGGGATGTCGAGGGTAAACCCGGGCTGCTGTGAATCCTACAAACACTCGACACCCCACCCCAGGGAATTCCTGGCCCAGAGTGTCAGTGGCTGGGGATGAGGAACCGGGTGGAAATGTGGACACCGACCAATGCGGGGCGAGTCTCGAGATTGAGGGCAGCCAGTGGGAGGCGGGCATGGTGGTGACCATTGCTGAGGGAAAAATTGCACCCAGCCCCTTCAAGGTCCTAGCTGATCGGCATGTTTGCACTGCAGTCCTTTTGCAAGAGAATTCAGAAATTCAAATTTTTTGGTAAAATGTATGGGGAGGGGGGCGGCAGAAAGAATTCCGGTGGCCTGATTTTCCAAACTCGGTCTGAGAACTGAGAGCTTTCTCTTTCATAACCAGCAGTGGTGCTAAGATTACCACACACCGGGCTACTCACATGGCCGTTTCCTATCCAGTTCACAGTAGTATTCCCATTTTACAGATGGGGAACCTGAGGCTCAGCAAGATTAGATCCCCTGACCCTGGTCCCCACAGCGAGTGTTTATGGTGGGTGCAGACCCTGAATCTCTGCTTGCTGCTTGGGGACATCGTCTGAACTGTCTCCTTTCTCTGGGGCCTGTGCAGGTCTAGAGTAGTTGTGGGCCTCTCAGGTGACCACCCCAGGCCACCCTTGATTCTCTCTGGCTTCTTACAGCCCAGCGATCAAGACAATGTTTCTGGATTGTTCTGGATCAGTGCCAATCAAGCGCATCTCTCTCCAACTGGAAAGCGAGGCCGCACTCCTGTTGCCCGGCTCCCCTGCCCTGCCCATGTGCACGCAGGCACGGAGCAGACAGTGAGTGGTTCGTCTCCTGAGCGGCTTTGTGGGATCTCACAGGCTGTCCTGGGGGGTCATGGTCAGCCATCTACTACATTTGCTTTTTACAGGACTTGTCAGGGCCCTTATTAGGTCATGTGGATTCAGATGCTCACAGCGGTATAAACTGCGTTATCTTCTGAGCTTCCTACAGAACCAGAGGCGAGAAGTGCACTCGGAAGGTGTTAGAACTTGGACCTTAGATGTCTCCCAAAGGCTCATGGCTGAAGGCCCAGGCTTGGCTGATGGTGCTGGTGGAGGGGAAGCCTTGGTGGGTGGGGCCTAGTGGAAGGAAGTTGGGCCATTGCAGTACCCTTGAAGGGGGAGTGGACCCCAGCACGCCGCTCCTGGCTGCTGTGGGGCGAGCGGCTTTCCCCATCACCCGCTATCCCTGACCACAGGCCTCAGCATCTCTGAAACCATGAGCAGTGATAACCCTTGCCTCCCTTTTGGCTGGTTTATCTCAGGCATTTTGTCACGGTGACAGAAAGCTAACTGACACGGGGTGGGGGAGTATTGCTTAGCCAAGCACAGTGGCACACACCTGCTGTCCCAGCATCTGGGAGGCTGAGGCAGGAGTATCACAGATTCAAGCCCAGCCAGGGCAACTTAGGGAGGCCCTGTCTTAAAAGAATAACAAAAAAGAAAGGGCTGGAGATGTGGCTCAGGGCAAAGGCCCTGGGTTCAATACCCAGTACTGTGCAAGGAAAAAAAAGAAAAGATTGCTCATGCTTTTCTGTTGATGGATGATCTGCAGCCTTTGGAGATGGGCCTTGAATGCTGGGCATGACGCCCGTGCCCGTCTATGGGCACGCACGTGGAAAGCGGTCTCAGTGACCTTAAGTGGCTCTGTCCAGGGCACAAGTCGGGGGCTTGAGGCTCGCCTGGCTTTGAGGCCTGACCTATATTCTAACTCTAATGCATCTTTTTGCTCACACAAAACAGGACCAAGATGCAGGCCCTGTGGGGCACTCGGAGGAAGGAGGGCGCTTTTAGGGGCATTCAGCTCCATTGCGGGGAGAGCAGTGGCCCTGGGCTGAGAGCTTAATTGCATTTATTTTTATGACTGCCTCTATTTATGGCGAATGATGCCGGCTTTTTGTGTCCAATCACGACACGAAGTTTTCTCCTGAAATAAATTTACTTAGGGGGCAGAAAAATGAGTTGACTTTAACACACAATGCTAACTAACTAGTACAGGCACCAGTGATTTGTGGCCGTGGCGAACATCATAAATGGCATTTGTCCCTCAGAGCCACGGGCAAGCTTCCATCAAGAACAGTGGCATCTGAAGTCTGGTCACAAAGTCAGACACCTGGCTGCCTGAAAGTGAGGAGAGAGACCCACTGCATGCCCCGCAGCTCCCTTTGTCACCCCAAGATGGGATCATAAAGTTTTTAAAAGATCAGCAGCCTCTTCGGGAGGCTGAGGCTGGAGCGTGGGGCTGGGCTGGTAAGAGCAGAGGCCATCGGAGGCCAGGGGCGCAGCTTGGTCCTTTTATGGGCTTTTACAAGGGCACTGTTCCCACGGCTTGGGGACAGGGATTTCACAGAGGCACAGCGTTGGCAGCAGGCCTGCGGCACTGAGACCCAGTCACAAGGTTGGGGCACAGATGGCAGTGCACCCCCACTCTCGATTACCCGGTTCCTCTCCTGGCACTGAAGAGGCCTGGCTCTGCACACGGCCCACATGGTGTGGCCACGAGATGAGGGTCACCCGGCCAGGACAGAAAGCAGCCCGGAACCAGGCTGCCCTGGGCCAACCTTCAGATACCACCAGCGGAGCAATGGACGCTGGACGGCAAAGGCCGCGTGTTTTAGGATGCTGTCCATATGAAATGTCTCCAAAAGGCAAAGCCATGAGAAGGAAAAGTGTATTTGTCCCTCCCAGGGGCTGGGGGACAGGGCAAGGCTGAGTGACCGGGAAGGAGAAAGAGGGTTCCTTTCGGGGTGAGGGGGATGGTCGAGGATTAGAGTGTAGGGTTGGCTGCCCAGTCTGTAAATACGCTGAAAACACTGGATTGTACACTTACAAGGAGGAAATTTTAAAGTACATGAATTATATCTCAGTAAAGACAATCTGCAAGAAACAGAAGGACGGAGAGTTGTTAACTTTTAACCCACGTTAATGATGTTCTGAACAGCTTTCTCCCAGCACAACAGAAATGTACGCTGTCGTCCTCAGCGTCACAACACCAAGAGCCACAGAAACCAGCAGTTTCACCTCCGCCTCTGTGCCCTGGCAGAAGTGCTGTGACAATTAGGAGACGCACGCCGAGGGCGTGCCAAGGGCTGGCAAACGGATGCCGCTGTTCTCAGAGAAGAGCTGCTTTGGCACCTGTCCCTCCCTCCCAGCCGCCAACCTGAAGGAGAGTGTGGCATCGAGGAAGGAGGACGTGGAGACCAGGAGCGCTGCGCCAAGAGTGCAGCTGAATGCGTGCAGAACCTCACATTATGGATGCGGCCACGCTCCTTGTTTTTCGATTGTTTGCTCTTTTCTGCCCCCAGATAATTTCAAAAGCTCTAGGAGAGAGCGCTTCCCACACTCCCGGACACCGTGGCTGCGGGGTCTTCCCGGCAGCGCCTGGCCACAGACTGCACCCCAAGGACAAGTGTGACGGTCAGGAGCGTTGCATATCTCCGCTTTGGGAAATCTGGTGGCCACAAACTGTAAGAAAAGATTGTCACAGACTCAGAAGGGTCTTCGGTGGAAAGTTCTGCCTTGTTAGAACACAGCCCTCCTGTCAGGTGGATCTGTGGTGTTTCTGTCTTTCACTGTCTTCGACCCATTTTACGGTTCTGGAAAGTGCAATTACTGACAGCGAAGCAAAACTGGGCAGTGCTTCCTTCCCCTTCTGTGGGGAAAAGCAGCTTCCTACCTCCTTAACCACTAATTTCATGGCCTGCATATGTCTCTGTCCATTAAATTTTCCTTTGAAGGATTATAACATTTTATAGGTTCCTTCATTATCATTATTAACTAACATGGTTGACACACGCTCATTTTTTATTTGTAACAGGGTCATGATTGACTGATGTTACTTTTGAAAACGGTCCTGTAGCACTATAAAAGCGGGTCGGCTGGAGCAGCACAGAGCTGTCCATGTCCAAGAAGCTGCAGCGAGGACCTGTGTGACGGTGGGACGTGCACTTCCCAGGCAGACCTCCCTGGGCACGTGGCCCTTATTTCATCGTTGGTCTGTCTGCCGGGGATGGATTTTCACCTCCTGGCCCCTTAGCAAGGAGGCTCCTGACACAGGAGTCCACAACGACACGTGTCAAACAGGCTGTACCTTCGCTAAGAGGAGGGCAAAGGACCTTGGAGAGTGTGTCCCTGCCCAGGCTGGCCACGCTCAGGGTTAGTCACCTTCTCATCGCCAAGACACAGTGGGTCCAATGCCTGAGAAGGCAGGAAGGAGAGGTTGACTTGGGCTCACGTTTCAGTCCACAGTCTGCTGGCTCCAAGGCGGGTAGCATGGCCGAGGGGCCTGGCAGAGAGAGCTGTTCAGGGCATGGTGGACGGGAAGCAGAGAGAGAGGAGGCGCCAGAGAGAGCGAGAGATAATCTTCTGGCCACGCCCCCAGCGACCTGCCGGACCCTACCTCCTAACAGCAAGCCAGCTATGATGGCCCCATCATGCAGTCACCTTCCCAAGGTTCCACTTATGAGCACATGAGGCTTTTGGGAGACATCTAGATACAAACCACGACACTCCGGGATGCAGCTCAGCACACTGGCTTCCACTGTATGAGGTTCGGGAGGACAGGCCGGGACCTCCAGGTAGTGTGGCTTGGGCCCAAGTTCTCCCTGCTCTCAAGAAGCGGCACTGGAAAAGACAACCCACACTTAGCTGAAGAAGCAGAACACTGTCATGTGGAGGAGAGCGGGCTTTGATCGGTCACTTCAGGGAGGAGACTCCTTTAACCAGAAGGTTTTGATGAGTCGTGTGAAGAAGCTTCTTCGCCTCCCCGAGCCTCAGTTTCCTCCTCTGTAACAGGAGATGAAATTTCTCCATGGTATGTGCTGCAGCGTGGGTTGTTTCCCAAAATGTTCAAACTCGTACATTGGTGGGACTCTGAGGTAGTCGGGGGAGCCCCAGGATGCATCAGTGGCTGAGAAAAGGACCAGAGACCTGACCATGTGTACTTGCTCAGCCCTGCTGGGTGAGGCCAGCCCATGACACAGCATGAGTCTCTCGACTGAGGCCCTGCAGGGGCCGGCACCATGCTCTTGGACTCCTGAGCTTCAGGACTCTGAGCTAAATAAACCTGTGTTGTTCATAAGTCACCCAGTCTATGGTATTGAGAGGTACAGAAAGCAGACTAAGACAGCAAGGAAGTAAAGATGAAATGGGAGTAGTGAAGTGCTTCACCCACAGCTCAACATACAGTTGGTGCTCAAGAGCCATGAGTGATTATTATAAAAGTTAGAATGCATCATAATTAATAGGGAAGGACCATCACCATTTTGGGGCAAGATGCTTTGGAAACAGCAAGGGTGAAGGAGGAGAATGTTCAGTGGAGCAGGGCAAACAAAAGTGTTCAGATTAGAAACAGCTGGAGCAAGGATACAGGGGTATGGTGAAGAGCCAGTGAGGGGGCCCCAGATGGCCCAGGTGCTGCCTCTGGACTAGGTCAAAAGTGCCCTCTGGAGTGGACCTCTGGTGAATCTGCTGTCCAATACATAGTCTCTGTTTTCCAGTAACAGCATCCAACTTTGCTTGGGGAAACCTCTCTATTATTCTTTGGTGCTTAAGGGTGCTGAATCTGCACCACTGTTAATTCTGTGGTCCCCAGTGGGGGTAGGTCAACACTCAGTTCAAAAGTGGGCATGTGACCTAAGCTTGACCAATCATAGACCGGCAGAAGCCACAAGTGGGTGTGTGATCCATGTCTGACCAATCAGAGACCAGTAGAAGAAGAGGATGCATGATTGGTTCAGGGGTAAACATGTGCCTCAGCCTAAGTCAATGAGCCTCTGCCCTGGGGTGGGAACAGCTGAGAAGAAGTAATGGTGGTTTCCTTTTCCATTTGATTTATACCTAAGAGGGTAAAGACCTGGCACACATGTAGGAAGATCCGTCTGTGAATGGAGCCAGCCCAGAGGGAACAGCCACAACAGGAAGCCAAACCCATTTCAGTGGAACAGCCCTGCATCCAACCAGGTGTAAAACTAGCTCTATTTCTTGTGCAGATTTCGGTTAGATTTTTCTGTCTCCTAAAACCACGAAAGTTCTCATCAAAACACTTTTTAAAGGACAAATACTGTGTGATCCTCTCACAAGAATTCCCTAGGGCAGCATCATCCAGAGATGGAAGTGGAACAGTGGAGCCCTGGCCTGGGGACTGGTGGGGAGTCAGTATTTAATGGGGACAGAGTTTTGATTTTGGAAGATGAAAACACTCTGTGAATGGATGGTGGTGATGATGATACAGTAGTATGATTGTATTCCATGCCACTGACCTATATACTGTACTTAAATGTGGCTAAAATGATCACTTTTATAATACATATTTGCCACACTAAAAAAAATTACACTGAAAACCCACTCTTCTTTCTATAGGCCTGACAGCAGGAGATGGAAGAGTATGTTCAGTACAATATTTTTACTGACATGCCAGAAACCCAGTCTCAGACTGGATGGAGTAAATGATAGTGACATGTATCTTCCTGCTAAATAAGCAGCTAGGTGGCAGGCAAGCCCAGAATTGATGTATTAGTCTTGTTGGGATAAAATATCTGACATTCACTACTTAAAGGAGGTGAGGCTTTTGGCTCATGTCTGCAGAGGGTTCAGTCCATGGCCACTGGCTGGAAGCAGAAATGACATGGCAGAAGGGCTTGGTGGAGGAAAGCTGCTCAACCTACGGCAGGTGGGGAGAGAGAGAGGGAAAGAGAGAGAGTGAGAGAGACAGAGGGCGGGGCAGATCAAGAGATGTACACTTCTGGGTCATACACTTACTTCTTCCAACCAGACCCGGCTCCTAACAGCACTCTTAGCTATGAGCTCATCCATGGACTAATCCACTGTTGAGTATAGCACTCCAAGATCATGAGACTTGAGGGGCACTTCAGATCTACCACCACAGTTGATTCATCAGAGACTCAGCACCACCATCAGGGATACTGGTCGTTCCTGAGGTTTGGTTCTGCCCTCCGCAGAGCACTGGGCTTTGGATCTCACAGTTGTTGCAGCAGCTCCGACCATGACACTCTGTGCAACACCTCGAAGCGAGCAGGAAGGGTGCCCTCCTGGTGTCCTGTGCAGGTGGGTCAATGCCCAACCTCCAGTCTTGTCTTTTTCCTTACCGACAGAGGACTGGACTGTTGGGAGCAGTGATGTGCCCATTTGAAAATACCCAGCTCCCACACTTCCTTGCAACTCCGAGCAGCCACACTTGCTCAGTTGCAGTGAGACACAGTAGATGTCTCCTGGTTGTGCTTCCAGAAAGGCTGTCATATTCCTGGCCCACGGAGACAGACACAGCCGCCTTCACAACTGCCTTCAGCCCCTTTCTCCCACCGGGACACAGACGAGGTGACCACAGGTATAACTGCCATGTCGGGGGCGTGAGAAAGGACACCCATGGCAAAGATGGCGGAGCAGGGAGAGGAAAGAGCCTGGAGTCTGCCTCTTATCCCAGCCTCTAAGCTTCGGGCTGTGTCAAAGGACAGAAGAAGGCTGTTCGATTAGCCCACGGCAGTCTGGCATCAGCGGCAACATCCTTTTGGGTAGTGAATGCAAATGAAAAAAGAGAAAACTAACCGATTCTGGAATGAAGTCTAACCAAGACCCATTCATCAGAGCGGTGCTTCCTTGACATGCACGTCAAAACAAGATTTGTGAAGGCCCGTGAAGGCACTCAAGTGTTGTTAATTATTTGGAAAGGAAATTGACAACAGAAAGCACATCCCACGTGGCTCGGATCCAGTTAAACGTCAGAAAGCATCTTCGCGACTTTTCTCGGTGTGACTGCGGTGTGCGGGTGTGGGGGGAGAGGTTTTTCATCCCGCACTCTCTCTCCTCTACCTTTCCACTCTTTTTCTGGTGCTAAGGGCCTTCATGATGAGAAAATAACCCCAGCTGGAGCTACTCTGGGTACCATGTGCTTTTTCATATTTTTTCCTAATACGGTCAGAATTTTCTTCCTCTCCCCTTTCAATGCTTCTGTTAACAGCACGATAATAAAAGAGCATCGAAACTGATCAAAGAAAACGTGGAAAGCAAGCACTGAGGGGCTTGGAGGGCAGAAACGACTCTAGTGCATCTGAAGTTGGTTTTTGATTTTATTTAACTTCTTCTTTTTTTTACCCTCTCTGTCTTTTATGATTTTGGCAAAAGATGGAACGCAATCAAGGTTCTCTTTGAGGCAGCTGTGTAAGCAAACCCCGTTTAACTGGAGACAATGAAAAATTAATCTGAGCCAGGGTAACTAAGTTTTCAGAGAAACAATGAAAGCCCTTGAATATTATCATCCTCTGCAGATGTTTGCTGACTGTCTTGATTTACCAAATTGCCTGTCGGGTTTACTGCTCCCTCCACATGCAGCACCTAGCTAGCGTGAGCTGTCTTCGTGGCCCCATGTTCATAAAATGCTGCCAGCATACACGGAGAAGGAAAATTGTGTTTGCTTTCTTTCCCTCCAGCCGCCTTGCCTCTGCTTTTTGCTCCTCGGTGGAAAATCTCTGTCCCGCGCTGCTTATTTATGTTGTATGTTCTGTCTTCCTTTGGTGTGGAGGGTGCATGCATTTTTCTTTTTCACCTTTTAAGAGCTCATCAGTGCTTTTAACATCAGTTTTTGTAAGAGACAGGGTGAAGAACATACTCACAGCCGATTTTTGCTGCAGAAAAATGACTGGGAAGAATCGGGTCCTGAGCCCTGGAGATGCCGGTAGACTCCCTGGTGGCCCCTGCCTTCCTCCCTGACCTGGCCGCACATGGCACCTCTCGCAGCCCTGCCGGCCAGGCTCACACTGGCACCGTGGGTCTCTGAGCCAGGCCACTGCTCCTTCCGCCGGGGACGCCTCCCGCAGGCTCATGCTGCTGTGTCACATGCTGAGAGCACTCGGACCCTGCCCACACTCAGGCAGAACATCCTCCCCGCCCTGCTTCCATATTTCTCTTCATCAGACACCACCTGTCACCTGGGCTCTTCTCCCTTTGTGTCCCTCTCTACCCCCCCGACCACGAGCTAGAGGAAGATTGTGGTGGACGCTGCACACACAAGCCAAGTGTCCCCAGAATGAATGTGATCCGCAATGGCACAAGGAAGCACGGGGCACATCGCCCTTCTGGCATCAGCGGCAACATCCTTTTGGGTAGTGAATGCAAATGAAAGAAGAGAAAACCAACCGGATTCTGGAACGAAGTCTAACCAAGACCCAACGCTGCCATGTGCTTCCAGGTGGATTGCTGCACGTTCTAGAGCAGCTGGAAAGTGCTGGTTACTGAGGGATGCAGGGCCCTGACTTCCGCGGCTTTGGTCTTGTGTGTCCCTCACGTCTGGCCTGACTCACGTCCTCCCCTTGTGTCCACGTGGTGAGACTCGTGGCTGCATGGCCCGGGCTGACCTTCTCGCCAGCCGTGTGGCCTTAGTCAATCTCACAACTTCTCTGTGCTTCACCTTCCTCATCTGTAAACCAGGAAGGGTACAGTATCTGTCCTGCAGCGTTGCAGAGACTCAGCAGGTCTGTCTTCATACTCGGAGTGCTCAGGACAACGCCTGGTATGTGGCAAGCACAGTATGAGCATTTGCTGCCATATTTATTTCAGATCCGCTCTGGCTGTCCTGGGCATGACAGTGGAATTGTCTGTGCTCTGCAGGATGGTGCTGGGGGTCAGTGCGCCCTCCCTGCCTCGGACACCCGTGCTTTTCTTTCCCACTGGTGCCCCTGATTTCTTGGGCCACCGCACTGAAGGGCTTTGTCACAAAGGCCTCTCTGAGGAGCGGCGGGTCTGGAGTCACCAGGGAACTGCACCCTGCTTGCTGTTGGCTACACCGAGGGATGTTTTGCAAGGAAGCAAATCAAGCTCACTGTTAGAAACGCACCCTTTGCCCCTGTGCCCTGCACCGTACACCTGTTCTTCACATCCTGCACCCTGCAGGCTGGGGAGGGGATCCCGTGCTTGCACTGGGACCTCACTTTGGAAAGACCTGTGGGGGCTCTGGCTCCCGGGTCCCCATCTTAGGAACCTCTCGCCCCTCCTGTCGGGTGGTGTTTCAGCTTCCTGTGCAATTACAACCCCGGGAACTTCTGCATGGCTCAGGAATAGGCTCTCCTTCTGCCCTGCTGGACGGAGCTCGGAGGTCATAGGGTTGATGCTGATTGGGCCACAGTGCTTTCTTACAAGGCTTGAGGGACCCCTGTGCAGGTCAGTGGAGAGGTCAGAGCATCTCAGAGGGGAAGGCCTAAGCTTCCACGCAGTCCCCGGGGGGAAGTCAAGTTTGCCCCTTGCTTTCTCCCTGTTCCCCCAATCCAAAAAGGGGGGCTCCTTTTTCTCTTGCATGGGACTTGCCTTCCTGGATGAAGAAAGGTGTAGAACAGCCCCCAAGGGAGACATTATAACGCTATCAATTGGGGACAGGGTTTTGGAAGACCAGCTATCCCTGAGGGGTCCTGGAAGATTAGGACTGGACTTGCCCTTATTAAAAGAAAAGGTTTTAAATTTCTATTAGTCCATGTTTGCAGTGCCTGATGATTATATTCATCACGGGCAGATGGCAATGTACAAGACGCATCTTTGTTCTCTTTCCGTCTGCTTTTCCTCCCCTCCCACTCGATTTGCTTTTGAATACGACGCATTCACCTGGTATCTGTCCCTCAGTGTCATGGAGTGAGAGTGCTCAGAACCACGAACAAAAGCATCCACCTCCAAAACCAAGTACTTCCTGTTTGCGGGAGCTTTCACAAGCACTTTAAATACTGTTGTTATTGTCCCTGCCTCACAGAGGAGGAAGCGCGGGCAGGGAGAAGTTGGGAACTCGCCAGAGTGAAGTTAGATACGCAACACACCAGGGTCTATCCAGTGTGGCCCCGAGCTCTGGCCACGCAATGTCCCACACCAAGGGAAGGCAGACCACGGAGATCAACCCCACAGGAGAGCAACCTCGCTCTTCTTTCATCCTTGGGGCTTTTATGTCATGCTGGCACAAGCGAGGCTGGGAGGAGCAAATCAAACGCTACCACCCAGACCCAGCTGTGCAGATGCTATCCATACAGGGCCGACAGTGTTGTCCAGGGCTTTAGGGGAGGACTGAACTGATCCAGCACATTTAAATAAAACAGGCAAAGGAATAATGCTTTCAGGTTGGTAAGGTCAACCAGTTCCTTAGGGGAGCCATCCCTCAAACAGCAAATGTTGATTGTTTTTCTCTAGACTGAGACCATGCTCTCGCTCACAGTCTTTGTGGCAGCCTTCATGAATATTAGACTGTAAGGGAGTCTGCAAGATCAGAGATGGAGAGTGATTTAAGGTTTTTCTGTTAATCTATTCAGATTATAGTATATCATTGAACTCAGGCAAATCTTAAGGGTCAGACTGTGGCAGAAGATGCACATTCTGAGTTTTACAAAGAAGAATCCCCAAGGGGGCTTGGGATACATCCTTCCTTCCTAATGTCTTTGACCCTCACTCTCTCCACCACCACCCTGACCCGAGCCAGTCCGAAGGGCTCCCCGTGAGGAGCATGAGAAATGTTCTGTAAATGCTTCATAAACCATGAAGTCCCATAAAAACCTGGGGGATTTTCATGTCTTGCATTTACCTCTTTCTGTGTAGAGTCTCCCATAAACAAGGACATCTTACGAGTTCTCCCTTGCTATGTAGCAAACTAATCCTGAATTTGTGGCCAAGCACCAGCACCAGCATCTCACAGGTCCTGTGGGTCATGAGCTCTGCAAGGCCAAGCTCCGTCCTCTGCTTTAGGGCTCTCACAGGCTGAGAGCCAGGTGTCAGGGGCTGGGGGTCAAGCAGGAGGGCCCGCCTCCAGCAACCCTGGTGGCTGTGGGACTCAATTCCTCACAGGCTGCTGGGTTTGTGGCTCCGGGTCCTTGCTGGCTGTTGGTGACAGAGCAGGTGAACTTTGCCAACATGGAAACCAGGGAGACAACAGAGAACTTCCAGCAATGTACAAACTCATCTTTGTCACCCAATCGTGGTCATTATTGTGAGTTAGACATCCCACAGGACTGGGTGAAAACAAGTCACGAGCTTGGTCCACACTGAAGAGGACAGGATTACATAAGAGTGTGGGTACCAGGCTGGGGCAGCAGGGTCATCATGATGTATCAGTGGGCTTTTTGTCACTGTGATAAAGTCTCTGACATACACAATTTAAAGTAGAAAAGGCTTATTTTGGCTCATGGTTTAAGAGAGTTCAGTCCGTGGTTAGCTGGCTCCAAGGCAGAAATGGCCTGGTTAAGAAGTAGAGAAAGCAGGAATGAGCCAGAAAGAGATGGGCTGGGGACAAGATGCACCATTTAAACCCACACCCCCAGTGACCTATTTCCTCCAACTGGGCTCCACCTAACAGCCCATTCAACTATGAATGCACTAATGGATTAATCCACTGATGAGGTTAATGTGTTCATGATCCAGTCTCCTCTCTAGGTCACCTCTGAACATTGCTGCACTGGGAATCAAGCCCTCAATGCATGGGTCTTTGGGGGATCCTTCATATTTAAAGCACAACAGGGTGCCTGCTCAGACCCAAAACTTGGCTTTCTTAATGTCCCCAATGTCCCCTTCTTCCTTCCACTGTGCCCTTCTGGCCTGGCACATGATGATCTACAATGGAAGCTGGCACTTCCCAGCCTCCCTTGCAGCTAGATGTAGCCATGTGTGGTGCTGTGTCTGTGAAAAATGACAGTTACAACTTCTGGGTCTGCCTTTAATAGGAAGAGGGAGGCTCCCCACTTCCCCATCTTCCCTCCTCACTGGCTAGAATTGGGAGAGTGAGACATCTTGGGCTAACACTGACCACAGCAATATTTTGGGGTGTGCAGCAAGCAGCAGGCAGGAATCTGAGTACCTGGTGTATCTGTAGAGTGGAGTTGCATGAATACAAACACTCAGCCACGAGAGAGACGACAACTTCCGCCTGCCAACTCAGTGAATCAACTTTATCCTAACCCGTTTACAGATCAATACAGTGGCCACCCTAGTTTCCCAGTCATGGCTACAGGGGTGGGGAGCAGAGACTCTCAGCTGGAGGAGCCAGGGAAGGACCGTGGTGACTTGGTGGCTTGCTTTTGTCCCTAACACTATCCTTGCGAGTGCCTCCTCCCAAGATGGGGAGTTAAAGGCAGGATGGATGAGATGTCTTTGCATGTAGCTGGCCTGCTTTACACACTACTACAGAGCAAGCACTGCACCCCAGCGGGGACAAGTAGGGAATGCCAGTAGCATTTTTATACCAATGTGATTATACACACCCTACTTAGCATCTTTTATTTTTCAGTAGTGGAGATTGAACCCAGGGCTTTCTCACTGAGTGAAGGTTTTCCAAATAAATATGATGGGAACAGATGATTTGTGATGAACTTTAAACAACTATTAGAAAGCTTGGAAAGGGATCAGAGCTAAATGCAGAGAAATAAAGAAAAAGAATAAAATCAAATCAGCTTTTAACTCTGAGAATAAGAAATGATTCAAAAAAGAAAAGTAATACTTGGCTTCACTATGACTCATATCAATTTATAATATTTTAAACACTAAATACTAATCTAGACAAAATGTGATTATTACCCTGGCAGGATGGAGATGGGATGAAGAGTGGAAATGGAGGCTGTGGCCTTCTCCTCCATGGCGGAAAATCTGTAGATATTGCTTAAAACTCGAGGAAGTTAAGAAACATTGCTGGGCATGGTGGCACACACCTCAGACCCTCAGAGTGTCGGAATGACAGGCACGCACCACCAGGTCTGGCTTTGGCATCTGTTAAAAGTGTCTCGCTGCTCTTAGGGTAAAGCCAGAACACTTCCCCATGTCCTGCCCCTTCCTTCCTGGCCATCACTGGGCTCCATGCTTGGGCACCATATTGGCTCTCACCAGCAGGGCAGCAGCCTGTGGAGGAGCCCAGAAGACCAGGAGACCAGGAGACCAGGAGACCAGGTTTCTGATAACCTTTCAGACATCCACGAAGCCCCTCAGGACTGTCCCATGGCGGACGACAGTATGTTCTTTAACCTGTACTACATAAGACAGATCTCTTCTGCCAACCATTGATCCATCTCTCAAGTCCTGTGCTCAGTCCTTTTTTTTTTATTATTTTTTTTAATTTTTTAACCAAGAACATGTATTGGTACAATGTACATATAATTGTACAGGTACAAAATAAATGTGATGAATGTAACCATTATATGTGCTCAGTCCTTTGATCCCACGCAGCTCCTCTTCACAGAACTGAACAGAGCTGTGAGTGAGCACTTCTTGGTGGCTTATTTGACTGTTTCCCATCTTTTGTAAAGGTCAGTGGATTCCATGTGGTCAAGGTGCATAGCTATCTCATTAACTTTAATATTCCCAGTGCTTGGCAGGTACTCAATAATTATTTGATTAATGACCACACATCCAAAGACTCAGGTCTCACTCAGAGACCTTCGAATCATGGTCACATTTGTCCAGAGAAGGTCCCTTGGTGTGAGGGCTTCACTGGTGTTCAAAATGCAATGTTCAAAGACTCTTCAGTCCCCAAGCTCTTGGGGGCAGCTCGGCCTCACGGTCCCCTGCAGGCCTCTGCATCCCAGGCAGCACGTGACATGAGTGAGACGGATGGAGGACTCTGTTTCCTTACGGCCAGCATGGCTGAGCGGCAAAGTTCCTACCAACTGGAATGGCATCTTGAGAAGACGTCTAGATGTTCAGCAAAGCCTGGCACAGCACTCACATAAAAATCGACGCACAGATTTCTTACAGAATGAATGAAGCATCTCCCCTCCCTTTTGGCATTGCCACCAAAAGTGTGTGGACTGGGGAGGAGCCATGGCAGGCAGGAGGGCACCGAGTGGGAAGTGGGTTTGAAGACCACTTGTGAGGCCCCTCCAGAGCCCTGGCACCCAGATTCCCTCTGAGGATGCCCCTCTCCTGCATCTATTGCCGACGAGCCCTTCACCCATCTGTGCCAGGGCCAGCAGGCTCTAATGCAGGGCTTGCAAGCACCGCTCGTCTATTTAGTCTTCAGCAACTACTCCTCACACTCTCAATTCGAGGGCCCTCGATGCCGGGGCTGCACCGGTACGCTGGAGGCAGGAACGCTTGATTGTTGATGCTCCTTCACCCTGCAAGTGTTTCCTGTCCCTGCCCCGCGCCAGGATCTGATCCCAGCACCAGTAAGACACACAGGTAAGGACGATGGGCATATCCCTGCCTGCACAAAGCCCGTATTTTGGTGGGGATACTGATGGGAAATGAACCAACAATATAACTTCATTTTACGAAGCTCCAGAAATGCAGCGAACCAGGTGATGGATGTGGGTGGCCACATGTACCCTTTCTGGGGTGATGATCTTTGAGCTAAGACCTAAAACTTAGAATGACACGGTCATGCCAGTCTATCTGAGAGAAGAGCAGGCAGGAAGTCCCCGGGGGCAGTGACACACTGGGCCACGAAGAGCACACTGCGGGAGGCCACCCTGGAAGAAGGGGGACCGGCGGGAGGGGTGCGAGGGAAGGTCAAGGAGGTGGAGGGTGAGGTTGGGGGTCGTCCTCCTGTGAGGCGAGCCACAGGGACCCACCTGGCCTGATGTGTGTGAGCTGTAGCCATTGGAGAAGAAAGGAGAGGGCTGGGAGGGAGAAAAACCAGATTCAGTGAGGCCAGGTAAGAACTACAAGAGGTGATCAAATACATAGTGGATGTTGGAATGAAAAAATTATTACAGTAAAAGACACATTGTTACTAATCCCTTTCCAAATCCTCTCTTTTGTTTCAATTATCTCGATGCTCTTTCTACTTTCCAAAGCAGCTCGGAGTCCTCTTTCCCGAGTGTCTTTACGAGGTGTGAAAAGCAATGGAGTGAGGCTGCTGGTGCCACAGTGGAAGGGCGGGCTCGTAAAAACGCGGGTGTGATCACACACACCTGTTCACCGTTCCGGCCCTGGGCGATGTCTGGCTCTTCTCCAGAGTCAAAGTAACCATGCAAGGGAACGATCTTGAGTCGATTCAGGACTTTGAGGTAGCCAGGACAGTGCAACAAAAGACAAACTCAGAAGAAGACGTCCAGAGCCGCTGCAGAAAGTGGCTGGAAGGACGGGATAAGTGTGTTCAAAGCGAGGGAGAGTGTTTGAAGGGGGATTCACGCTCATGTGTCTTTTACTGTCATGAAAGTATGGTATTTATTCGTGGATAGTACCCGTCATTGAAGAAGCCCCAAGAGAGGTGCTCAAAGGCTACAAACGCCACGCCAGAACTTCCTGAGAGGTATTAAAATTTCATAGCACAATTCTCATGGCTTGTGCTAATCTCAATCCAGTTGGCAGCCAAGTCCTTTCTGAGCAAAGGAGACTAGGGTTGTAATGGAGCCTATGGTTTGTTAGCACTGTGCAGGTGTGGGTGGCAGCGGCATATCAGATTGCAGTGTAACGTGCCCATAGCTATAAAATTTAGAAGTGTCCACGCCACCTTCCTCAGCTTATACACTTATAAAATTTACTTCACAGGTAAAATTGCAAAAGTGTAAAGTAGTATTTGGACAAGATTACCCAAAGCAGCTCTTTCACAGAAAGACTGGGAAGGGCCTATACGCTACAGGGAGCAGGTTTAGACAAATTGTGCTGTGTCTAAAGATATGCAGATCTCTAAAAATTAAGAGTAAATAACCTTATGCACTGATATGGAAAGTTGCAAAGTATCTTGTTAGATGAACCATAAGCAAGCAATGTTGTTTGAAGTTGGAGTGGAGGAGGGAGTGTGCATGCACATGTGTGTGTGTACATGAATATTTGTACATGTGTGTGCCTGCATATGCACAAGCATTTTTGGAAAGGTCCATGATAAATGGCAAACACCAGTGATTTCTCAGGAGCAGCAGCTGGCTAGAGGGCAAGGATACATGTTTGTATCTAAGTTTGTGGACTTTTTGAATTTGGAACTGTATGAGTATATTACCTGCTACCCCAATAAATTAAGGTTGAAAAGAACAAAAACAAAGAGCAAAAATAAATCTCCTTAGTAAAGTGACAAATTGCAACAAGCCTTGGAACTCGGGGTTGGTGCATAAATAGCAAAGCAACAGATGCTCAATCCATGGGTGCCCACAGGCTCCTGCCTTCCTTGGACCGGGCCTGAAGTCCCATCTCTCACAGTTTTAGGCTCCCTGAGGGAGGGAGGGAGCAAAGGTCAGAGCTGCCGAGGCTGCCCAGGAGCAAAAGTTGGGCAGGAGAGCAGAACAGGGCTTCCAGCAGGACCTTGGAATGGAGCCGGTCTGCAGTGCAGCAGGGGTTGACATGTGGCACTGACCAAGAGTGCTGTACCTTTGTTGCAAGTACATTGCAAGGAATTCTGAACCACTGCACAAAAAGCCAGGAAGAACCTCAGGGGGCCTCGTGCCGGGAAAATCCCAACGCGGTTCTCCACAACCAAGGCTCTGTTATTAAACCTCATTTTCATGGAAGACCCCAAAAGACTTATGAGCCACAGAGCTTCTATGAGAAGAGCTGAGACTCCCACTCAAGTTGCCCCCATTGCCATTCGTGGCACCGTATTGCTTTCTGGAGGACACCGGGATGCTGGTGTCACGTGGGTAATAGCAGCCCATGCGATGCAGGAGAAATACCCTTTAGAGTTAAAGGGTAGAAATAGTTCATTTCTAATGCTATTTGAGAGCTATGAAAAGAAGCCACAGCCTCAACAGGAGTCCCTGAAAGTCAAAGGATTCTGCTCGTCCCCCGAAGCACACAGAGACTCAGAGTGCACTGGCATCCGGGGCACTCTCTGGGTACCAGTACCGGAGGGCTGTCCCTGTGTCTCTCCGGAGCCAGCATCTCTGAGGCAAAGTCAGTAATGCACCTGCTCCAGGCCAGAGACCAGAACACGGCTCTGAAGCCTTTCATTACAGTCATTTATTGGCCTGGCAAAGGCTTGCGAGACTTGTTAACTTGATACAATATGTCATCTCAGGAGACTTATTTACTTTATACATTCGCAGTTGTCACTGGGGACCATATGCCAGACTGTGACGGGAATGAAGAAAACAGAGCTTGCTGGTTCTGGCAACGAGAAAGCGCGCATAAGGCTGGGTGCTGGAGCAGAGAGGTGCGCTTCCGGGGTGGCCTGGGCCGGGGGGTCCGGAAGGGTGTCCCGGGTTTGGACCAGGCCCTGACATCCCTTCGTGAGCGGTGTCCCCCTCCACGTGGGAGCGGGAGGAGCACCGAGAACCGGACACTGAGGGCAGCCGTGACTGTGGCTTAGCAGACCCGGGAGCTGGGGAATGTTTAACCGTCTGAGTTCTCAGGATGCCAGTTATCGGCTGCCAAACTGGGTGGTGAAAAGCAAAACAGTCACCGTGTTTCTCTTGTGGCTTCAGCGTATGGAGACCTCTGGAAGAAGGCGGCTGGGAGGTTTCAGCTGGGCCTCCATCCTGTCGCTGTGGAAAGCAGCCGGAGGTGGAGGGGCCAGAGCAGCCCGGGCACCACTCCAGACCTAGACTGAGGGTTCTCCCGGGTCTTCCACAGGGAGTGCCGGGCTTCCTGACCATACGGCGGCCTCGGTGCTGCAGGACAGCTTAGGACCTTTATGTCGCTCCTGCTCCAGGACCAGAAGCCCACCCGGTTTTGAGGGGAGGAGACAAAGCTGCCCTCCCTCAATGGGGGAATGATGTGACGGCAGAGGGGCAGGAATCTGCTGGAAATATCTTTAGAAACACACAACCTGTCACACACAGTGCCGTCATTTGGAACCGGGTCACATGGACGCTCACCACGCGGCAGCACAGGGAAGAGGCGACAGCGTACGGGAGGCTCTCCCGGGGGCCATGCCCAAGCGGTGGCTTGGGAACACTGATGTCCTCCATCACGGCAGTGTGCTGGGATAATGTCCCACTGGCACGGGACAAGCAACGGAGAGGCCCTGGGGCCGCCTCCGACACCAGATCCAGCTCTGAGATGCGTGAGCCGCGAGATCTCTTGGTCTTTCTCCTCTCTCTGCCCCACGACCCAACCCTCACCTTCCCATGCCTGCAGCTTCTGTAAATGACAGTGAAGGCCATGGCCACACCCATCTTGGGCCTCCTCCTTTGTCACCAAACTCCATGGCACCCATGAAGCCGCAGCCCGAGCTAGATGTGGGTGGGAGAGGAAACTGTACGGACAGCCACACCATTTGTCCATCAACAAACTATCCTGCCTTAAATGCTAACATAAGCCTGCTATGGATTTGGGGTGGGGGCACACTTCTTCCTCTGAGAGCCCAGGACAAGGCAAGCTTATGTCACCAGTCAAGAGGTTTTAACGTGTGCTTATTTGTTATCTTCCATACGTCTTACTGGGAAGATGCGGTCTGGGCGCTTTCCTTGGTGGAAAGCCGGGTCTCTTCATACATCATTCCCCTCTGCCTTGCTGCGACTGTTTACCCGGAGCAGCTAAGAGCACGCTCATATTCCAGAATTCTTCCAAATCCAATAGCTGAGTGCATTATAGAGTATGCAATTGAGACCACTTAAATGAATACTAATGGACATTTTATTTACCATTTTCAATGAATTTTGCTTTCTGCAAAGCCCTTCTTGTTTTATTACCTGCCTGATTTACATCCTGCTCCTGCAGGGGAGAGTCCCCGAAGCTCAGTGCTGCCGCAGCTGCTTCAGTTCCAGGGAGGGGACGGAATGGGACAGGCATAGTTTGGTGTCCTGGGGAAGCAACACAGACCATGGAAATCCCCCAGCAATGCCGGAGATGCTTGCTGATCTACTGTATGCCACGGGCAGGGTGGGAGGAGGGGACGCTGCCAGACGTGGGTTCTGGGCAGGGCTGCACTCGCTGCAGCTGTGGGTGGACAGGGAGGAGCAGCTGGAGTTCGGATGCACATTTACAGGACCCGCTGGAAATAAAGGCGCGCCTGTGTGATGTGGTCTGTTTTGTGGAGATCATGTGGTGAAAATGAGGGCCGTGAGCCTTTGAGACTTACTCACACGTCTGTCCCTCGGAAAGAAGCTTGCACTTAGACGCCTCTGCTTGGGTTCTGCTGAGGTGCACTCCCTCAGCCTGCACCCCTGGGCTAACCTCCGACCCTGCAGCCTGTATTCATTAGCCAGCAGCAGCTGCTGCAGGACACCCCTGGAACGCACAGGAAGTGTTCCCCAAAGTGTGCCCACTTCAGATGCTACAACTTTAAGATTAGCTAAAAAGGAAGTCTGCTGGCTGGTCCTGAGACCAGTCCTGGGCCCCGCACCCCACAGGGTGTCTGCGGATAGAGGGTGGTGCTTGTGGCCTCCCGTCCTCGGTATTCCTGGCTCCCAAGCTCTTCCCTGGGCCCCTTGCAGGCCTGGTTCCCCCACTGCTGTGCCGGGTGTGTGGACCCAGCAAAATTGGGAAGGCCACGAACTTGGACTCAGGCATCCCTTGCACCCTTTGAAGCAGCCCACCTAAGCTCCACCAGTCAGAATAATCACAGAAGTAAAATATGGCCTGGAAAGAAAGAAGGACAATGAAAACAAAGAAGACAGAGAAAGTCACAGTTTGGGGCTAGTCTGTCTCTAACTCTGCCCTGATATTTGCTAATCTCTCATTCTAACCAGCGCAAGCATGAAGCCTCTGCCTCTAACTCCAGCAAATTCAGCTTCAAAAGGAGCTTTACGTGTCCATTGTATTTGTATGATTGCTTCTAATTTGTGCTGCGCATAGGAGTTTCTTCCATTGATTTGTAGACATTAGAGCTAATTTTTAAAGGAAAATGGTTTTGAATCATTTGCATCTATATTCCGTTGGGCGCTTCCTCCCTCTGAGTGTCTTGATTCTTTCCCTCGCCTGCCTGACCGTGCAACTCCTTGGTTCACGATACTGTCAAAAAGATTTACTGACATAAATGCACCCAAAGCATTTTGTAAAATGCCAGGCACGCTGCGAAATATACAGAGCACTAATCTGTATGCTGGCAGGCACTATGAAATATGCAGAATATTTCTGTTATTTAAGTTTCTACTTTTAAGATACCATGCTTGCTTCCAAAAGAGATTTTTGCAGGAATATTTTAATAATAAAGCCTAAAAGAAAACTGTAAAATGTAGAAGAGAAATGCTTTAAGTAAAGGTGTTCCGTACAGAACAGTCCAGGTGGCACTCGCAGGGAAGCCAGCTCTGTCCGAGCCTTGGGGGCTGCTGCGCTCCCAGCCCAGAGCCCAGGTAAACACCTGTCTTTGGCATTTCCCCTGAAGGGAGGAACTCGGCAAAGCCCAGACAGTGCCTGGGGTGCTGCCTCTCACTGGGCAAAGGTGCAGCCCTGCACGAAGGGAGTCAGGTCGGCCTCTCCTTTCGGCCACATTGAGGTCAGCCACACCAGCTCGAGCAAGCACTTGCCTAATTGAGTCCCAGCTGCCCCAACAAGTCGGGTTTCAGCAAAGATTCAGACAGGCAAGGGGGACAAAAGGCCACACGGAGGATGCTCCCTGAAGAACACAGGCTGAAAGGACCAGGTCCGCACACTTTCATCTTCCCTCCCTGCAGCTGGGGAGGGCTTCGCTCTGCGCTGGACTCAGAGGCAGCAGCAGATCTGGACAGAATGGTAATTGGCCTGTTGGCCTCAGACCCTGTAGGTAGAAGCACAGACTCAGTGGATACCTCAGGTTCTAGTAAGTTCTTAGCTGGTTTTGCTAGCTGGCTGAGATGCTCAGCCTCGTGAGATACTGATCCTGGGGACCAGATGGCAAATGCGACACAATTCAGTGTGTGGAGCAGGCTGAGCTGTCTCCCTGGGTCTGGGGTGCTGTGGTTTGTATCTGGATGTCCCCAAGAGCCTCGTGTGCTGGGTTCTTGGAAGGTGGTTGAATTTCAGGGCTTACAGTGGACCCGCTATTAGGAGGTGGGGCTGGGTAGAAGAGGCAGTCACTGGATGTGGCCTGCAGGGGTTCATCTCCCTTCCCAACTCCTCCCTTTGCTGTCTCCTTCCTGCGCACTACGATGTGAGCAGCTTTCCTCCGCCAGACCCCTTTCTCATGTCACTTCTGCCTGGAGCTGGCTGACCATGCAAGGACCGAAGTTTCTAAAGTGCAAATCAAACTAGACCTCCTCTTTTAAGGCTTGGGTGTTTGGTCTTTTGCCCCGGCAGCAAGGAAAGAGACTAAAGACAAGGAGCTTGCAGACAGATAGCTCCAGGACCAGAAGCCCGCGGGGCATGAGGAGGAGCTGGGCTGTGCTGGGCTGCGAGAGGCAGTTTTCCTTACAAGCCGCCCTCCTGATGGTCCAGTAAGAGACTACTTCGGGGTGGGAGGAGGCAGGAGGCTCTTATGTTTCTGAGAATCTGTGTTGGCCTCATTATAAGGTGGCCTTAAGAGGAGGTGTCATTTGAAAGTGATTGGTTAAGAAAGATTCCCCTCTACCTCCAGGAGGAGCTGGTAAGGGAGAAGAGAAAACGGTTTGCACAGGGGACAGCAGCCTGGCGAGGGTTGGCTCCAAAGTCTGGCCTCCAGCCAGCGCGTGTGGGGAGCTCAGAGTGTCCATGACAGCTCAGCTGTCTGCAGTGGAGCAAGAGCCGGACTTTCGTACCACACAGTGGACCTCTATTAATGGGACACCCCCAGGAAGATGAAACGGGTTCTTACAGAAGTCCACACGAATGTGCAGAAGGGACCTCGCAGGCCAGAGCAGCGCGGGACTGTCCCCAGACATGACGAGAAATTGGTTCTGGACACACAGGCACAGCCTCAAAGCACGAGCCTGCCTCTTCCCCGCGACCAAGTCATCCTATCTGCCCTGGGCACAGAGCCCTTGAGAGTC
>PVJO010021982.1:0-28910 GCA_004026905.1 Hystrix cristata | reverse complement strand
GATCGAACTCAGGGCCTTGCACTTCCTAGGCAAGCACCCTAACTACTGAGCTAAATCCCCCGCTATTTTGATGTTGTTACTGAAATAGTACAGTTTACATATTTTATTTTTAGAGAAGCACATTATCATTGATTTACTTGTACATTGTTTATTTAAAAGTTCTTTTGGTTAGAGTGCCCGCCTTGCAAGCACAAGGCCCTGAGTTTGATCCCCAGCACCAAAAAAAAAAAAAAAAAAAAAGTTATTTTGGTAAGTGCAAGAGCCTGAGTTCGATCCCCAGCATCTCCCCCCAAAAAAGTTCTTTTGGTTGTGGTTGTTGGCACACACCCGTAATCCCAGCACTCAGGAGGCTGAGCCAGGAGAATCACTGCAAATTCAAGGCTAGCCTAAACTACATAGGGGACCCTGTCTCAAAAAAAGGAGGGAGGGTGCTGGGGTTGTAGCTCAGTTTATTTTTATTTTTATTTTTGAGACAGACTCTCCCTAGATTGCCAAGTTGCCCAGGCTGGACTTGAACATTGATCTTCCTCCTTCAGCCTCCCAGAGTGCTGGAATCACAGGCATGTGCTACCATGCCTGGCTAGTATTTGTCTTTTTGTGACTTACTTTATTCAGCAATAATATCCTCCAGCTTCATCCATGTTGTAGCATGTGTCTGAATTTCCTTCCTTTTTAAGGCTGAATAATATTCCATTATATGGATATACCACATTTTACTTATTCATTCTTGTGGATGGATGCATGTTGCTTCTACTTTTTGGCTATTGTGAATAATGCTGCGATGAGCACAGGAATGCAAATATCTCTTTGAGACCCTGCTTTCGGTTCTTTTGGATATATCCCCAGAAGTGAAATTGCTAGAACATATATATGGTAATTCTGATTTTTTTTTTTTTTTGAGACAGGGTCTCACTATGTAATTCAGGCTGGGCTTGAACTCACTATGTAACCTAAGCTGGGCTCAAACTTGAGGTGATCCCCCTGCCTCAGCCTCCCAAGTGGTGGGATTACAGCCATGCACCACCACACTTGGCTTTCTTTTTGTTTTTTTGAGGCAAGGTCTCACTGTGTAGTTCCAGTCCGACTTGAACTTGCTATTCAGCCCATGTTAGCTTTGAACTCACGATCTTCCTGTCTCAACTTGCTGAACACTGGGGTTACAGAGATGCACCACGCTGCCCAGCCTATTTTTAATTTTTTGAAGAGCTGTTATAGACATAGTCATAGCAGCTGTACATACTGTTTTACACCTTGCTTTTTCCACTCAGCGATGTATGTTGGAAACTTACCCATCTCAGTATATAAAGATCTAACTCACTTTTTTAGAAAAATAGTTTTTGAAGTGTAATATATGTACAGAAAAGACACACATAATACATGAACAGCTTGATTAAATTTTCTAAGTTTGGCTGGGTGCTCACTTTGGCAGCACGAATATCAAAATTGGAAGAATACAGAGAAGAGTAGTATAGCCCTTGTACAAAGATGGCACACGAGTTTGTGAAGTGTTCCATATTTTTATTTCATGATTTCTCTTATATGAGAAATCCAATTACAAATAAAGAGAAAAAGACAGACCTGGGGCTGGGGATTTAGCTCAGTGGTTAGAGTGCTTGCCTTGCAAGCACAAGGACCTGAGTTCGATCCCCGGCACCACAAAAAAAAAAAAAAGACCTTTTGGAGTAGGGGAAGGGATTCAGGAGAAGGGAGAGGATAGGGCAGTGGTGGTGAACCTATGGCAGGCGTGTTATTGTGTTTTTCTTTTAAGACAAAAGATATATTTTCTAAACCAAAACCTCAGTATTCAGATTTAATTGCAGTGTTGGCACTTTGCAATAAATAAGGGGGTTTTGGGTTGCAGTTTGGGCACTCGGTCTCTAAAAGTTTTGCCATCACTGGAATGGGAGAAAGGGGATTGAAAATGATCAAGCTATGTCATACACACACACACACACACACACATTTATACATACATATATATATATATATATGTAATCCCCCCAAATAATGTAATATTTTTGTTTTGTTTTTCTGAGACTCCCTAAGTAGTTCATGCTGGCCTTGTACTCACTACATAGCTCAGGCTGGCCTGAAACTCACAGTGATCCTCCTGCCTCAGGTTCCTGATTGTTGGGATGACAGGCATGCACCACCAAGCCCAGCTAAGAATGTGAATATCTTGTTTTCCAAAACTATGCTAAACATACTGGGTGGGCTTGGTGGCCCATACCTGTTATCCCAGCACTCGGGAGGCCGAGGAAGGAGGATCGCCATGAGTTCAAGACCAGCCTGGACTACACAGCAAGACACTGTCTCAAAATACCAAAAAAAAAAAACCCCCAAAAACAACAAAAAAACCAAACCCTGTAGCAAAGACAAAACAAAAATACCTTAGCCAGGTGTGGTAGTACATGCCTGTCATCCCAGCTACTCTGGAGGCTGAGGCAGGATGATCATAAGTTTGTTCAAGATCAGCCTGGGCAACTTAGTGAGAGCCTGTCTCAAACTTTACAAAGAGCTGGGGCTGTAGCTCAGGGCTACAGTATTTGCTTAGTATGCATGAGGTCCTGAGTTCCATCCTCGGTACAAAAAAAAGAACAAAACGAAAAATGTCCAAAGAATAAGCAAATTCTGCTATGTAACCATAGTACCAATTTAACATTTATCACAGTCCCCATTCAACATTGTTACGAAACTCTCATGTAATCCATACCTTGTGTGCCAGTTTCCTCAACTGTCTCAATAACATGCTTTGCTACTGTCTCTGTTCCATCCAGAATCACATTTTGTATTTATGTGTCATGCTTCTTCAATCTCCTTTAATCTAGAACAGGCCTGAGGCCGGGCCACTTGGGTAAGTTACCAAGCACTGAGGCAGAAGGATCGCCATGAGTTCAAGGCCAAGCTGAACTGCATGTCTCAAAAAAACCAAAAAACCCACCCCGATAGAACAGGCCTGCACTGGGGGGGCAGGTACTAGGGATGAGCCCAGGGTCAGTCAGCACACTGAGCTTCAATCCACGGCCCTTTTTCTTTTTTCTTTTGAGACAGACTCTCACTAAGTCCCTAAATTGCCCAGGCTAGGCTTGAACTCAGGGTCTTCCTCCCTCAGCCTCTGGAGTAACTGGAATTGCAGGCACACAACATCACGTCCAGCTTGGGTAATAGATTTTTGTCAGGAAAACCCACAGCGGTTGCAATGTGTCTTTCTCAGTGCAGCTTCTCGGGTGGCACATTTGTCCTAACTGATGTGTCCCATGCTGGTGACATTAACTTCTATCAGCCGGTTAGGGGAAAGTCTGCTAGTCTTTTCCATAATGCTATTTTTTTCCTTTATGAGTAATCTGTGGGAAGACGCTTTGAGACTAAATAATAGACTGCTCCTCCTCAAAACTTTCACTGGATGGCGTTGGCCTCCGCTACAGGCCCTTGCTGGAATCCCACGTTTAACACTCCAGGGCCATCTGCAACTCCCCTTGAGAAACCTGGGCCTCTCTGGACCCCGAGAGCGGTGGGTCGGGAAACTGTGCAGGGCTGATGATGGCCAGAGAGCTCTAGCTGGACACAGATTCATCTCTACAGTGGCTGAGGACAATCAAGGACCCACAGAGCTCAGCAATTTGGTGAAAAACTGAGGCCAGTAGGAATTCATGCCCTCATCCCACAAATATGTAAGGAAGGCCCACTTTGAGCCAGGCACTGTTTTAGACCCTGAGGCTCAGCGGGTGAGCAAAAGAGATCAAATCTGATGGGAGGATTCAAAAGGAATACACAAGTGAAAGAAATACTGTATATACTATCTTTCATTAAGATAGGAAAAGACAGCTAGAACCCAGGAAGGAGATAGTGAGTAACAGGGCAACCCTCCGGGTAAAACACTCCCGCTCCTTTCCCTCTCATCTCCCCTCCAGCGGGTCTCTGTGTCTGTCATCTGCCAGAAACTCTGGCTGAGCCAAGTGCACTCACAGACGCCATCTGTTCTCCCCGGGAGTGGGGCCTATGCCAGCTCCGGCGTCTGGGCTCTTGGCACGGTGCCCCAGAGCCCTGGAGCGAGGGAACTCCGGCTGGCCCCACATCAGGCCGGGGAATCCTCTCGTCTGGCCAGAGAGAGGGCTTGTGAGAATGGAAGTCCAGTGCGAGCTGGGTGGGATCCCTGAAGGAGGTAGGGGCTTGCGGGGTGAGGAACCTGGTCAGACCGATGAAGATGGACGTGAATAACATTCATAAACACATCATGCACAGTCAGAGGGCTTACTTGGCCCGCCGCTGGGTAAGTGCTGGACACCGGTTATCACATCTAGTCTATGCACTTTATGTATGTTATCATATCTGGGAGGCAGAGAGTATTCCTCCATTGATGAAGAAATTGAGATTCAGCGAGGTGAAGCCATCGTGCTGAGGTCACACAGCAAGGAAGGGCCTCGATGAGCCTGGAAAGGAACCAGGTGTGGGTGGATCCAGACCCTGACTCATGAACATCACCTTTACCACCTGGGAATTGCTTCTCAGCCTCCTTTTCAGGGAGGCCCTTTCTCTGCTGCCTTCCTCTTCTCCTCCTCCTTCTTTTCTTTCTTTCTTTTTTTTTGTTTATTTGTTTGTTTTAGTGCTAGGGATTGAACTCAGGGCCTTGTACTTGCGAGGCAAGCACTTTAACCATTGAGCTAAATCCCCATCCTTGTTTTTGTTTTTGTTTTGTTTTGTTTTGTGGTGCCGGGGGTTGAACTCAGGGCCTTGTGCTTGCAAGGCAAGCACTCTAATCACTGAGCTAAATCCCCAGCCCGCCTTGTTTTTGTTTTTTGAGACAGGGTCTCACTATGTAGTTCAGGCCGACCTTGAACTCACTGAGTAGTTCGAGGCCAAGATGGCCTTGAACTTGTGGCGATCTTCCTGCCTCAATTTACCCAGGGCTAGGATTACAGGCGTGCAGGAGCACACCCAGCTCGCCCTGCCTTCTGCCTCTGCTTCCTCTCCTTCCCTTAGGTCAGCAAGGAACCCAGCCCTGGGCTACAATCTGCTGGTCCTGGTACCAGTTGTTTATCTTACTCACCGAGCCTCTGCTTGTCCGTCCGCAGATTAGAGATAAAAGCAGAGCTACTGAGAGGAAGGACTGCGATGGTGAACGCAAAGCATTGAACTCAGGGCCTGGGCCGTCGCCTGGGAACTAGCGGTGAGCTAGCCATGTGCTTTTAGGCAAGTTACCTAGCCTCTCTGTGCCTCTTCCCTGCAGAATAAAACAGGACAAGAGATGACAGCGCCTCTTAGGATTGTTCTGAGAAATAAATGGGAAAGTGTATTAGGGGGCACACGACCATAGTCGATGTCATTATTATTGATTACTGGGCAGCAAGGGTTGTGGGAGGGGAGGCGGGGCCAGGCCGGGAGGTCCTGGAGAACCCGCACGCCCCCTCCTGCTGCCCGCAGCGCCCGGGCCTGGCTCCGGGAGAAGCGGCCGCGGTCTCTGGGACCGGCCTCGAGGCCCCGCCCCAGCCGCCGCCGAGGGGCGGGGCCCGAGCACTCGCCCCGCCCCGCCCCGCCTCCCTCCCCCGCGCCCTGCGGCCAGGGGCGCAGAGACCCGAGCGGAGCCGAGCGCGCAGACCCGGGACCCCCGGCCCGGCCCGGCCTCCGGCATCGCTGGATCTGGCCGCCCTGAAGCAGCAGGTCAGGGCGGCTGTCGCTGCGGGGGTCCGCTGCGGGCCACGGCGCCTGGCCGTGGGCGGTGAGCGAGCGGAGGGGGTGGGGGTACCGTCCCACCCGGGTCCTGGCTTCGGAGAGGGGATGCAAGCCTTCGGTGAGAAAATGGGTTCTGTGGGGGTTCAGGGTGAGCCGGCAGGAGGCTTGCTGCCCCTCAGGGGATGTAGGGCGACAAGAATCTTTCTGGTTGAGTGTGCCCATGTACGTGTGTGCTGGGATGACTACAGGGAGAGGTGTGTAAAGGAGGACTGGGGTACACGAGGTGGCTGGAGAGCTGGCAGGTGTGTGGGGTCGCAGGTGCGAGTGGAGTGGGGAGGGGGCTGGCCCCAGGTGGGTGTTCGGGGCAGGTGTGCAAGGGAGTAACGGGAGCTGCGTGTGTGGGAGGGTGCCTGTGTGGGTGGGGGATGTGTATGGTTCTCTATACTGAGGATTAGGAGTGTGTGTGCCACGAGGTGCTTGCGATAAATATGTAAGAAGGTTGTGGCCTGAGAGCAGTGTTTTCTGGGAGCCGATGCTGTCTCGGACAGTGTTCAAGGGGCCTTCTAGGATGAAGGGGTGCGGTGGGGATGGGTTTCCCGAGGTGGAGCAATGTGCTGGGGCCTGGGAGCGCAGTGTGCAGGCTCGGGCCGGTGGGTGGCGGTGTGGACCGGCCTGAAGCTCTGGATGTCACCGGAGGTGGCGTTGAGTGTGATTACTTAGGGGAGGTGTGTGGGCCTGGATGGGAGGGGTGGTTCTTGGGGCAAGTGTGTAAGGCATAGTTTAAAATAACCATGCAACAGGTATCTGGGATTTTTGCTTGAAAGAGAAGCCCAGAAGTGAATGTCCTGAGTTCTCTTCATAACTTGGGACAACTTCTTATTCTCTGGGCCTCAGTTTTCCTATCTGAGAAATGGATCTGAGGATCACTGAATTAACTGTTCTCTGCCTGAGTCTCTCTCAAGTCAGGGGATGGTTGAAGGTGAGCCTGTTTTTCAGCATTTATTTGTCTTCCCTGTGCCCCCAGGAACCCCATCAGAGTGTTCCCCCAGCCATGGACAACCCCAGTCTTCAGGAGCTTCAACAGCCTCTGCTGGCGGGCATGGCCTGTGACGCCCCTGCCCAGAAGCCTGGCAGACCCGAGCTGGGGCCCCCCTTAAGAGAGACAGCCTTTGCAGCATCTCCGAGGGGTTGGCAGTTCGCACCACCACCTCTCCTCTCTGTGAGTGCTGGCCTGGGGGAGCCAGAGCCCCTGGACTTCGAGGTAGGAACAGTAGGCTTCGGTGGAAGCCAGGGAAAGAGCTGAGTGTGAAGCCACCTGTGACTCACACGTGGCAAGGCAACCCAGCAGCTGGAGGGATCTGGCGTAGGCCTGGAGTCTCTTCCTGACTGTGTGTGGGTTGCTGGGGCTTCTGCTTATTCTTCCTGTTCCCCAGGTTTTCTCTCCAGATTTCTCTCTCATCTTTGTTATCCCTCTGATGTCCAACTCCTCTGTTGTCTCTCTATCTGCCTTTCCCCAGAGCCCACACACCTCTGGCCTGTTGACCCTGGTCTCATTTTTCAAGTTAATGTTTTTTTCTGGGGGGTGCTGGGAGTCGAACTCAGTGCCTTGCATTTGCTAGGCAAGCGCTCTACCACTTGAGCTACATCCCCAGCCCAAGTTAATGTTTTCATGGTTTCGTTTTGTTTTTGTACTGGGGACTGAACTCAGGGAACTCTGGGCTATATCCCCAGCCTTTAAAAAAAAAAAATTTTTTTTTTTTCCCTGAGAAAGTTCTCACCAAGTTGCTCAGGCTGGTCTCAGACTTGCAATCTTCCTGCCTTAGCTTCCCAAGTACCTGGGATTACAGGCACGGACCACCACACCTGGTTTGTAAGATACTTTACACTTTTTATCTAGGATCTACAGTTTTCAGCAGGCAGGTTTGACCTGGTGATTTAGGGTACTGGGGCATTTAATAATCTCCCTCTTTTTGTAGGTACCTATTGTTAGGATCCATCGCCACTTCTGGTTTTTAAACTCAGAGATTATAAGCAATTGTAGGAACTTCTTGAAAAAACTCAAAACTTTTGAGTGTGGCTGGGTATCTTTTTGGGAGACAAGGCCCACAGCTTTCCTTCCAAGGGACCCAAGATTGGGACAAACTCAAAACCTCCCTCCTTGAACGTTTCTGTGCCTCTCAGGAGGCTATAGGGAAATACTGGTCTTGGTTATGGGGAGCAGAGCAGTGGGCAGGGAAGGGGGGTAGATACCTACCCAGGCCCTCTCCTGTGCACAGGATACATCATCCAGTGACAGTGACTCTGACTGGGATGGAGGCGGCCATCTCTCCCCACTTCTACCCCATGACCACCTCGGCCTGGCAGTCTTCTCCATGCTGTGTTGCTTCTGGCCCGTGGGCATTGCTGCCTTCTGTTTGGCGCAGAAGGTTAGTCTGTATGTGGGACTGGGAGGGTACTGGGCATAGAAGGGAAAAACGTTCCAAGAAAACAAAAACATAGACTCCTAGAGGACAGATTAAGGATGGGTAAAATGAGGCAAATTTCACAGAGCCCAGAGTGGTAGTTAGAATCCGAACTCAAATCCTGGGTCTACAGTCCTTTGTAAGATTTTGGGCAAAGCTGCTTAACTTGCCTGTACCTTTTCCTCTATTGCAAAAGGGGACTAATTCCCACCTCATGGTCATTGTGAGAATCAAGTGAGTTATAATAGTGGCATATATTTTTGTTAGTCAGAGTAAGTTCACATCCCCACTGCCCAGCTGTGCCTGATCTGATCCATAGGAGGGACTCTATGGCTTTGGAATAAGCGAGTAAATGAATGAGTGAATGCGTGATTATGTCAGGTGCAGAAGGGCTCAGGGAGAGTCTGGGCTGTGGGAAGCAAGAAGGAGATAAGGGGACGCCTTGGTCACCACTGCCCACTGCCTCTACAGACCAACAAGGCTTGGGCCAAGGGGGATATCCAGAGGGCAGGAGCCGCCTCCCGCCGCGCCTTCCTGCTGGGGGTCCTTGCCGTTGGGCTGGGCCTGTGCACATATGCAGCTGCCCTGGTGACCCTGGCCACCTACCTTGCCTCCCGAGACCCGCCCTAATTGCCTGTCCGGCCCCCACTGTGAACCCAGAGGCCGGAAGCTGGGAGCACCCATGGGCAGAGAGTGGACAATCCTAGTGCATGATGTGGCAGCAGCAGCATCATGGAGAAACGAGCTGGAGACCCCTTCCCTCCCTGGCCACCGCTCACCAGGCCACAGCAACGTGAGAAATTAAACAAGACACCCTTGCAGCCAAACCGGAGTCTGTCCTATATGGGGGTGGGGTGGGGTGGAGCGGGGTGCCTGAGACCAGGGTGACAGGTGTGGCTGGCATGAGAATTCAGAGCTGGGGGAAATCCGGATGCGGAGGGTTTCCACACTGCAGAATGTTCTGCTCACCACAGTGGTTGGTGGACAGTGACAGCAAGCCGGGTGGGAAGGCCTCACTCCTCCACCTTGATCTCTCTCATGTGCAAAATGGGGCTGATGTTCTTCACCACACCTTGAACAGTTGAGGCTTAAATGTATCCTCCAGGTAAATGGCCATCTGTTGCCTCCCACCAGACTTGGCTCAGGCAGCCTTAACCAACAGGAGGTAGGAGCGCTGAGGGAGAACTGGACCTGGGCTTATGGGAGGTTAACCGTCTGCTCTCTCTGCATTCTGTGCCAGCAGCACTCTCCTCTTGGAGAGGAAGTGGCCCCAGAGCTGAGGCCATGCAAGCCCCACTTCCTAGGTTCCCCTTCCCCTCCCTGGGCCACGCTTAGCAAGGACAGGACGAGACCTCCAGGAAACACGAAGGCACCAGGCAGGCCACAGCACTTAGAGGGGCCGGCCCATGGTCAAGGAATACATGTGCAGATCAGCTCATGGCTTAACACCATCATGACTGATCTTGCTAGAAAATACTTTTCCCCACTTAAATGCTGCTCTGAGCATGTAATAGAGCAGTTTCAAGCTAAGGGTATTTGCACATTTCCCTCTTGGAGGGAATGAGGTTCCTGGGGATGAGGATGTCTGTCCGCTGAGCAATCAAGGGACCTCTGCAAGCTAGTTCAGGATGTGAAGCACACAGCAGAGGACCTGATGTGTGAAATGTGCCCTGCCCCACCCCGGCCCAGCCTGCTGATCCCACCCCCTTGTGGCCCAGCTGTGCACACTTGCTTTTGGCATTTGGCTCCTGCCCACTCAACGCCCTGGGAGGTGGGGAGGGGTCCACCTGCAATTTAAATATGTCCCCTTCATATTTCCAAACACCCCAGGGGGTGCCATCACTCCTGACCATTAAGGAACCTTAGATGGAACTCCTGGTGGGCTGGTGTCTCCCTTTGTCTCAATAGCAAGGAACTGGGCTCAAGTGGGCCCCTAGTTCCACAACCTCAGGCAACTAACTAGTCTCTGAGTTGATATCCTTATCTTCAAACAGGGACTAGAACAGCCCCAGCTCATGTGGTTAATGGGTGGGGTAACAAGAGCACTTGGGGCCAGACTCTTCCCTCCTGTGGCCCACAAGGCCCAGTGTTCATGTTGCATCTCTTCCTTCCCTAGACTGGCCCATCTCCTCCCTCTCATCTTGCTCACCCCACACCAGCCACAATGGCTGCTTGGCTAGTCCATGACCCTTGCTATCCCTCCCCACCCCATGTTATCCAAGAGCTCCCTCCTTTCCTCACATTTCTCTCTGCCTGCAAAAGGCATCCCTGGCTTGTGTTGTATCTGCCCTTCCCAAACTGAGCTTCCGAACTCCTGTTTCCTGCTTCTTATTTTTGTCATACCATTTAACATCATCTGAAAAATGCCAATTTCTGTCCATTGCTCCTGAACACCAGGTCTGGGGCTCTTGTTCACTGGAATTCTCGGCACCCAGAGAGCCCTGACACAATAGGTAGACTCATTCATTCAACACTGGTGAGCTCCCTTTAATGTTGTCCTTGTGGAGGGGCAGCGGCCATGTGCCCCAGCCCAGGGATGTCAGGGGCCAAGGCTCTGTCCCTAAATCCTCTCCCCAGGAGGCCCAGCAGCTACAGGACTGGAAGCCAACACGGGCACATGGGACAGAGGCATGGCTGGGCTGCTGGCTTGCTCCAGGTGGAGGCAGCGAGTTGTGGGGGCAGAAGAGGTGCCTTGCCCCGGCTTGCTTCAGCTCTTAGAATAGCGCCTCTGCAGTGACTCCCGGTAGAAGCGGAAGATGTGTTGTGAGGCAGTCTGGGCCGCAGCCAGGCACTGCTGGAGCTGGGAGGAGAGAGGCCGGTCAGTGCTAGAGACCTTGCCTTGTGCCCACCCACCCACATCCCAGTTGTCCTGAGAGGTTCCCCGGCCCCACAAACCCCCAGAGCCCCCAAACTGGTCACCGCCACTCAGATCTCAGGCGAGGCACGCGGTGAGATTATTTCATGTGCACTGGAGAGACCCTGACCTTGCAGGGCCACGGAGCTTGCAGAACTGGAGAGCTCTTGCGATTCAGAGCCACAGAACCAGAGACCCCCCCAATCTTTACTGCTATATTCCTAGATTCATAGCATGGCCAGGTTAGAAATGCTCCTGGAGATCATCGGGCCAATACTTCCAAACTCTGAACCACAGAGACCCAGAATTCTGGGCAGGTCGCTATCCTGAGCTGGAAGCTGCGGGCCTTCTGCTGCTCTGCCTCCTGCTTTCAAACTGCACTCTCCTCTTTTTTTCTCATACACTGGGCTTCCCTCCAACATTTCCACAAAGGTTTCCAGAGTTACAAATCTTGAAAACTCCCTCTCTTTTACAGACAGGGATGCAAGGGAAGGGTCCTCTCAGCACAGAGCAGAATTGGGACAAGATGTCATCTCCAGCGGGAGGGAAGGTTCTGGCTTTCACCCCGGTCCCCATACTGGCACCTCGGCATCCGAGTAGAGCCCCTTGGTGGTAGACATCAGCAGCTTCCGCTCCACACTGTCAAGAGCAAAGGTCAGGACTGCCCGGGCCTCCTAGGGATAAGAGGGAAAAGGCAGTGGGGAACCTGGGACCCTCCTCTCAGATAAAAGCCAGTCCCAGGGGGGATACCAGAACTTGGGCCTAAAGGCTTCACCTTCCACAGCCAGGTGCTGAAGTATCAACAGTAGTTATTCATCTACACACTATCCCGGCCCAGGCTAACAGCTTTCTACCTGTCCTTTCTAACTGCTCCTCATGCCCCTCATTCTGACCACAGTACTCCTGCCCTGTAGTGGGAGCGACAGTGCTGGTCATTCACCCAGTGCCTCTCTGCCTCCCTTCCACACTGAGGCAGGGTCTGGAGGGCAGTGGACTGTATTTCCCAGAATCTCTTGCCATTAGGTTCTACCAATAATCTGGGGGGAGACCAGGAGAGCTGAGGGAAGCAGCGTGGCCCTCACTCTGACAGCGGCAGTTGCCTGAGTAGCTGAAGTGAGGTGGATTCTGCGCTTTCACAGCTAAGAAAGGCAGGGCATCTTTTGTTTCTTCAGAACCAATTGCCACAGTGTCTCCAACAGCACAGCACAGGTCCAGCCTGGGGCCAGAAGCTTCGGGTACCATCCCTTTTTCCCATTTTGGTTCTCTAACTCTTCTAACACCGTTGCCACCAATGCTCTGCATTAAACCTCCTCTGTCTGAAGTATCCCAAAGGGGATTTCATCTCCCTGACTGGTTATGACCGAGGTAGTACTGGGCAGAAAACGTCAAAGAATGACAGGCCTGGGACACTGTCAACTGGAGCTGGTGAGAAGGGTTCTCTTCACTTCCCCTTTGCTTTTGAGCCTCTTAAAATGGAAGCATGGAGCTGGAGCTGAAGGAGCTAGTCCCAGCCTCAAGAAAGATACTGGCCAGAGAAAGAAGCTAATGTGCAAGAAAAAGCAAGGACAAGCTGGGTGTGGTGGCACATGCATGTAATCCCAGCATTCAGGAGGCCGAGGCAGGAGGATTGCCACAAATTCAAGACCAGCCTAGGCTACATAGTGAGATCCTGTCTCAAAAAAAAAAGAAAAAAAAAGAAAAGAAAAGCAGGGACAAGAAATGAAGCAGGGAAGTGATGTCTGAAGCCCTGGTTCATGCTCTCTTTCAGAGCATGGGAGTGAAAGCCAATACATTCCTTGTTTGGCTTGCACAAGTCTGAGTGGGAGCTCCAGCACCTGCAGCTGAACGAACCCTGCTAAGCAGAGGGTTGCCTGCCAGCTGGGGCTGAGGTGCATGAGCCAACCTGCAAAGAAACAAGGCCTGGGGAAGGCAGGGACAGCCATCTGGCCACAGCCTTTCTGCCACCCAGGACTTCACACCTACCTTTTCTTGCTTGGCTGTGGGGTCCAGCACCAGGGTCCCATCAGAGTCCAGGGCACAGGTGACTCCACAGAAGAGAGCCCGCATGGGCACACCTGCATCCACCAATGCCATGCAGGCAGCATTCAGGCAACAGGCCAAGAGCTGAACACCGAGGGAGCAGTTAAGAGTGCCTACTGTGGGGCTGGCAGGCAGAACTCGTCAGTGTCTAGCAGACATCACTAATCAATCACAGAACTGCAGAGTGAATAAGCAGCTCTGGGATCAAGGAACCCTAATTCCATACAAGGCTTTGCCACCTCTTAGCTGTGTGACCTTGAATAAGTGACTTACTCTGAGTCTCACTCTCTTTATCAGTTACACAAGGCCATAGTGTTAGCTAATGGACATACACTAAATTATGTACCAAGCTTCTGCAAAACAGGGTCAGAGAAATGAAGAAACCTCCCAAAGTCGCATGGGGGGAGACAATGACAATACCAGGCCCAGCATGGGAATCGCTGCTAGCAGGCAACCACTATACCAGTGATGGAACCATTACTGCTGCTGCCCCAGGGGGCTCACATGTCTGGAACCAGTCATCTAGCTCTGCCTCCGTTGCCTCATGTCTTTCTCAGGCTTAGCATAGTGGACAAAGACTCGGGCTTTAAAATCAATCAGTCCCAGCTCTGCTATTGACCCTGTCACTTCCTCTGAGCTCCAGTTTCCACTTCTGTAAAATGGGACACAATAGGTCTTCTCTCCTCTCAGTCACAAACTGCCTGCCATGTGCAGGCCATGCACCAGCAACTTCTCTAGAAATGCTGGTCAAAAATCCCACATGTCTAAACCACAGTGAACTTTCCAGGCTGAGCACCTGACCCTGCTGTTCTGCCTGCTGGGGGGTCCCTCACCCCTGAGAGCCCGAAACCCACACTAAGGTACAGAGTAGAGGTCAAAGGCCCAAGCTTGAGGCCTGCCTCTGCTGCCTTCTAGCTTGGGCAAACTACTTCCTTCCCTCTCCTGGGCCTTACTTTCCTTACCTGAAACACAGGAACTTAAGGACACTCATCTGCCAGAGTACTTAGCCTCTACAGTCAGATGGTTTGCACCCACTTACACAGGGCTTAGAAAGGTACCGATTTACGTGCTGTTAAGATTAACCTAGTATGTAGAAGGTGCTCAGAACACTGCCTGGACCACAGTAAGCAGTCATGTGGCATATTCCAAGGCTACTAGAAGGGAAGCCATCAGGTTTGGGAGCACTTCCTGGAGGCAGCTGGGGAAAGGATACGGAGCCAGCATCGCTGACAACCTGTAGCACCACTGTGATAGAGGTGCGGGGATGCAGGGCTCCCAGTACCACTGCTTCGCACGTGTTTCTGATTAGTCGTTCCCGGCTCTTCTCAGCCACGCCTGGGGAAATCAAGAAGCAATTGTCAGGCTCCTTGCTTCTGCCCAGCTCACCCTCCTCCACTTGCCCCACCTGCTGGAGAAAAAACCTGAGAGGGGCCTATGGACTCAGCTTGGGATGGCATGGGACCTGCACAGGTGACAGGATTCATGGCAGAAAGGAGGCAGGGTCTGACTGCCATCTACCCATCCCTGCCATTGTTGTCCCCCACCAAAGGGGCTACCAGCCATCTGGAAGTGGCCATGTTGTGGGCTGCTGCCCACAACCACTGCAAACCCAGTGGGCCTAGCTGACGGGGAAAGAAGACAGGGTGAAAAAAGCAGGTTAATGAAAAGAAGAGAAGATGGAGATGAAGAAAAGATAGAAAAAAATGACAGACACAGAGGCAGAAAGCTGGAGAAAGAGGGCTGGGGATTTAGCTCAGTGGTTAGAGTGCTTGCCTCACAAGCTTGAGGCCCCGAGTTCGATCCCCGGCACCAAAACAAACAAACAAACAAAAACAAACAAAGAAAAAAAAAACGGTGGAGAAAGAGACAAAACAGCTGAGGGGAGATGGGAGGTGGAAGAGCAGAACAGAACAGGGACAGCAAGCAAGCCACAAGGAGTCAGCAAGGTCCTGACAGTCTGGACCTTCAGAGGTTCATCTGGGCCCAGTTACCAGGCAGCCCAATCTTCGGCCTCAGGATCACTTCAAGTGTGGCCTTGTTGAAGATCTCTTTGCTGACCTTCACCTCTGCGGGCCCATACACACCAGCTAGGACGGAGGTATCACCTGGGAAGAGAGCGGAGGAGGCTTCAGCCATACCTTCTCAGCTTCTGAGGCCCAATGAGCAGCACTTAACAGTATGGGCACCCCATGTCACCCTTGCCATTTGTTGGCAGTAATTCTTCAAGCATCCACTTTACTTCTCCGCTTCTGATTACTCATCTGTAAAATGAGGTAACAGCGGTACTTCCCTCACGGTTCACTTAAAATACTTAGGACACTGGTACACACCCAGCAGCACATAGCAGCCTTTAATTGATACTAGTAATTTTAACAGGAAGCTCTTTCGAAAGATAACTTTCCTCTCTCTGTAGGTGGTTTCGACTTCTTTTTCCAAACCTTCCTCCAGCCTAGTTCTCCTTCCCCAAGCTCTGCAGCAGTTCAAACACTTAAAAAAGGAATCGCTGGGAGGAGCCTCTAGCGTGATAAGGGGAAGTAAAACCTGGGAAATAAAAAGCCTGGCTTCTAGTCTGGTCTGTCTCTTCTTGGCTCTGTAACCCCAAATTATTCTGGTAAGCTCTCTGGGCCCCAATTTTACCCATCTAAAAGTGAAGACACTGGACTTGAACAGCAGCTTCCAAGCTTCTCTGACCATAACTCCCAATAAGAGATACATTTTACAGCATGAGCCAAAACTCACACAAATTTGTGTGTTAATGGATCAAAGGCCGCAAAAGACCAAAAATCCAATTCTACCATTACTGAATTGATGTACTCTGATCTTTTCTTCTCTAGTCCATTTTAAAAGAATGCTAGTTGAGGGCGATGGGTATAGATAGCTCAATGGTACAGTGCTTGCTTAGCACGCATAAGGGCCTGGGTTCAAGCTGGGAGGAGAGGGGTGGGTCCACCCTATTTAGAAGTATCTGATAAGAAGTTCCAGCTGGACTGCAGGGAGGTAGGTACTCCGTTGCACAGCACTTTTTTGTGTGTGTGTGATGCTGGGGATCGAACTCAGGGCCTTGTGTTTACCAGGCAAGCGCTCTACCACTGAGCTAAATCTCCAACTCTGCACAGCACATTTTAACCGTTCTTCAAAACAAATAAGACTCAAGTAAACAAGGCTCAGGCAGAATTTACACACGTTAAGCACTTACCTTGCAGGAAAGAAGCAGAGCCATCCGGCCGGGACAACAGGTTCTGCTCACACGCAAAGTGCCTGAGGCTACAGCTAGGACCCCGAGAGCTAGACTCCATGCCAGTCTCAGTGCAGGCCTTGGCAGTATGCACTGGCCCCTCCATGGTCCCACATTCCACGTGCAACCCTGACTGCCGCTTCCTCCCAGCCTCGCGCGCTTGCGTGTAGGCTGCGTTTACAGTGCGCATGCGCATATCCGGGCGCCTTCTGATTTGTTCCTCGCACGTGGCCCAGGGTTTAATCAACAAACCCGCCCTGCCCACCCCGCCTCCTAATTCTGGCAAAGCCATTGGACAATAGAGAAGAGGGGGCGGGCCTTGGCATGGACACATTCTACTCAAGGTCCCCGGGTCCTAAACGCTTGAGGCTCCGATCAGGTTGCCCTTTTCTTTGCCTGCTAAAGGAGCTAACATATGGACACGATCGGCGTAATTTAGGGGAAGGCGAATTGTCTTCGTTACGTATCTATGGGTTCTGCTTTCCATGTGATCGGAAGCAGGTGCTCTGATGTCAGGGTTGTGTGGGCATTTGAATTGGGCTCGAGAGCAGGCAGTCCCCAGTCCAGTCCTGGAGAGGGGCGGACCGCCGAGTGGTTGGCAGCCAAGATGGCGGCAGCGGTTTCCGCGGCGAGGGTCTGGGGGCAAAGCCGAGGCCTGGGCCAGGCTGCTGTCCTGCTGCTGCGGAGGCCTGGGGCTCGGGGGTTGGCCAGATCTGTGAGTACCGGGCCTCCAGGGGTTTCTCCCTAGGTGGGAACGGGGACCCAAGGATGATCTATAAAGCGTGGGAGGTCTCTGCAGGGTGTGAAAGAAGAGCCGTCACGGACGGGAAAAGGACTCGGAGACCGGTGGGAGAAGGCACTAAAGTGAACTGGGGGTTCTTCGTTCGTTGCTGCCTATCCCACAGCGGAGGCCCGTTGGAGGCCAGAGGAGAACGGGGAGACTTTTTCCCTCAGGGATCGGAGAATGGCACTAATTTAGTAAGGGGACACTTTGTTCTCAGTAGAGAGTCTGTGCAAAGACAAAGATCAGTCCCTGTCACAGGCTTCTGTAGGACTTTGCATTTCTTTGCTACTTTTCCCCATTTCCAATTTTAGAATGATTTGCATAAGAAATTTGTTTGATTCCCTTATCCCTGATCGAAAGTCAGAACAGAGACTTTTCATGTTGTGGATATCGTACAGAGATGATCAATACGTGTTTGTTGAATTAATAGGGAAAAGGAGGGAAGTCTAAACAAAACTTCTGGCCCACATTTTAAAAAACACTTCAGAAAGCTTTGTTTCTTATTAAAAGCCTAGGAATCCCTTTAGGTAGATGCCGCCAAGGGCAAGATCTTGCTGGGGAGAAAAAATCTAGCAGAGGGCTGGCGATGTCGCTCAGTAGTAGAGTGCTAACCTTGCGTGTGAGTGGCACTGGGATGGATCCCCAGCGCCACCAGAAAAAAAAAAAATTCCAGTTGGAAGACACAGGGTTCTTTTGATCTGTTTGTTTGCTTTGTTTGTGTGCCAGGGATCGAACTCAGGTCCTTGCACTTGCTAGGCAAGCACTCTAACCAGTGAGCTAACTCCCCAGCCACGAGACCCGGTTTAGAGCAGGAGTAGCAGTGGGCAGCAGAACAGCTTTGAACTGGAATTCCGGATTTGGAGTGGTTAAGTGGGTGAGTTTTGAAGTCAAACAGCCTGGGTTCGCATCTCTCCTCTGCACTTTCCCGTTGTGTAGCCCTGGGCCAGGGACTGTGCCTTGCTTCTCTCTACATCCAAATGCTCTCCTTTCTAAAATACTAATAGTGGCCACGTCATAGAGTTGTTGTGAAAATATGAAAAGTGCTAAGAACTAGACCCAGGGTATCATGAGGGATATTGGCTGCTGTTGTTAGGGTGGAGAGGAGGGACAAAAATTGAGTGGAGAAGTGCAAAGTCCTGAGTTTGATCCCAGCAAACCTACCCCCCACCAAAAAAAATTGACTGGAGATTGGAAGAGAAAGGAGGTGATCTTGGTGGGTGCTGGTTTGGCAACGTCCTGGGGAAGAATTAAGATCTTTAATCAAGATCTTGTGAGGTTGCGTCTGACTCTTTGATTGGCAATTCATAAAACGAAGATAGTGTTTGTGGGAAGAAGCTGTAGGTAGGAGGAGAAACAGGAGCAGAGTGCAGAGGATAGAGCCATCAGTGACGTGTGGGTGCCTAGGAATGAAGATATTGGAAGCAGGGAGATGTGGAAGGGTTGCAGGAGCAGGGTGGGGATAAGGAACTCTTCTGGACATTGGCTGTTCCTTTTGGGTTTATTTTTTTAAAAGCAATCAGATCCTCCACAGTTGGTCAGAGCCCCAGGAGCCCACTGGCTGGGCAAGTGGGGTTGCAGATGAGCAGGGCAGGGCAGGCTAGGGAAAGGTCACTTGTGACTGATTAAATCTGTTTCCTGTATGACTCAGTTTCCCTGTTGCCTTCCCTCTTCCTTCTTTTTTTCCTTTCTTCCTTCTCTTATTTTTTAGAGTGAAGTTGGAGGGAGAAGTCTCTACTTTTAATTGATTCATATATTTAACATTTTACATTTTCTTAGTCAATGTTCACCCCACCTCTCTTTTTCTCATCTGTTCTAATTTTTTTTCCCAATACCGACGATGGAGCACAGGCCCTTGCACATGCTAGGCTGGTGCTCTACCACTATCTACACTCTCCAGCCCTATGTCCTAAGATTTTTTAGAGTTATTACCTTTTTAAAAAAAATTATTATTGTTATTTCTCTTTTTGCAGTACAGGGGATTGAAGCCATGGTCTTTGCACTCAGCGACATTCCTAGTCTGTCTGTCTTTCTTCTCTTTCTTTCTTCTCTTTCTTTTTCTTTCTCTTTCTTTTTTTAAAATTTTTTAAATTTTATTTTAATGGTACATTTAGATGTACATAGTGATAACATTCATCATAGGGGATTTGTACCTGTACATGATATATCCTGTTGCCTCTTTTCTTTCTGGAAAAAGTTCTCTGGCTGGGTTTGAATTTGTAATCCTCCTGCCTCAGCGTCCCAAAGTGCTGGGATTAGAGGCATTCATCACTGTGCCTGGTTTAAGTCCCTACTTTTTTGAGTGGAGGGAAGAGGCAGTAGTAGTCAAAGGTTTGACTGTCACATAGAACTTTCTGTGAGAGTGAACATTTTTTATATTTGGGTGATCCTGTACAGTAGCCAGTAGCCACATGTGAGTACTTTAAATGTGGGCAGTGATTGAAGAACTGAAGCTTTAATATTATTCAGTTTTAATAAGTTTAAATAGCAAATGTCTGGTGGCTGCCATTTTGGAAGTTGTTGCTTCATCAGGTGGAGATAAGGAGGTAGTGTCTTGAGAAAGCTGGGGAGGTTGGACTATACTAGATGGATTAGGTTGGATTGTGGAGGCAAGTGGGTTCGGAGGAGGGATTGGGCTGCCTTTCTTTGTCCCTGCTCCTTCACCACTTCCAACACTGAACATAACACCCTGCTGCTCTAGAAGTGTCTGCCTGATTTTCATCTTTCCTCCTAGTTATCAGAAAATGTTTTTAACCCTCAGAGAGAAGAGGAGGAAGGAAACACGATTGTCAGGGAGTCATGAGTCAGTTTTGCAGCCACCCCCTCAGGGCTGGGCCTGGCCAAGCCATTTTTCAGATCCTAGTTTGTGGGATGAAAGTAAGGAGCAATCAGAGCTTGGTCTGTGCTCATTATCAGTAACAGTACTTCTCCAGCCCAGCTGTTCTGGGTGGCCCATCTGGGGCTCCAGTGCCCTGCCCAGCCTTCAAGTGGTACAGGGCCCGGTGGGTATTGTGGTTAGATAGGGGTGGTCATTCCTGATCTCCCGATCATAGGCATTCTTCTCACTTCTGGCTAATAGCTTAAGAAATCTGGCTTCTTTTCTCGCATTATGAAGAGCCCACTCACATTCATTATTGTATTTAAAACAGCCATGCTGCTGTAGTACTGGTAGTACCTTTCTGTTACAGGTGGGAAAACTGAGGCTCAGAGATATAAGTTCTAAACGTTGCGCCCTGGACTCCACAGCCCAGTTTTTTCCAGGCTACCATGAGGAAGGTGGACTTAGGTTTCAGTCTTGCAGCATCCTGCCTAGTCCAGCCTCTGCTCAACCACCACCTGCCAAGTTGTTGAGACTGTGCAGAAATTAGTTTGGCCTCAGGCTCAAAGTGCCCTTCTCTCTCTGCACTTCAACCGTACAGGCCATCTTTTATGTATGTGCAGTGCTTGGGATGGAACCAAGGTCCTTGAGCATACCAGGTGTCTTAGTCACTTGGCTTGTTGCTGGGACAAAATACCCAACACCAGCAAACTGGAGGAGGAGAGGTTTCTTTTGGCTCACAGTTTGTAGAGGTTTCAGTCTGCAGTCAGCTGGCTCCAAGGCAGATAGCATGGCAGAGGTACATGGCAGAGGAGAGATGCCTGTGGCGTGGTAGACAGGAAGCAGAATGGGGGAGGGAGATAGAAACTTCCAGGTCACACTCACAGTGACCCACCTGTTCCAACCAGCCTCCACCACCTAACAGCAAGTTAGCTATGATGCCCCATAATCTAGTCACCTTCCAACGGTCCTGCCTATAATCTCACGAGGCTGTAGTGGGTTTACATCTTTTTTTTTTTTTTTTGGTGTCGGGGATCGAACTCAGGGCCTTGTGCTTGCTGGGCAAGCACTCTAACCGCTGTGCTAAATCCCCAGCCCCAGTTCACATCTGGATATAAACCATAATGCCAGGCCAGCATTCTGCCAGTGGGTCAACTCCCAGCTGTAGTTGGGGCCCTTAATTGGCTTAATTCATGATTCTAGGATAGAATAACGCTTCATTCCATACAACAGTGTGTTTCAATGAGCCAGCAGAGGAAGTTGGTTTTATATTAGAGAGAAAGGCTGAAGAAAGCAGAAACAAGGAAGTGTTCCATAAAAGTGGTTTCAAAGTTACTTTCCTTGTAACTTGAAGTGAGAGACAGCAATTGTGGAATAACTGATGGCTCCACACCATCAGTTGGGGTTATGTTTGTTTTTTGTTTTTTTTTTTTGTGGTGCTGGGGATCGAACTCAGGCCCTTGTGCTTGCAAGGCAAGCACTCTAATCACTGAGCTAAATCCCCAGCCCCGGGTTTTTTTTTTTTTTTTTTTGTAAGGATTAAAGTCTTTTTTGGTAAAGATTAAAGCAGCCGAGAACTTTACTATTGGTGTTTCCTTTCATTTGTTTTGTTTTTTTGGGGTGCTGGGAATTGAATTCAGGGTCTTGCAGTTGCTAGCTAAATCCTCAGCCGGAGAACTTTACTATTATGCCACTCAAAACTGCCCCCTTGGGGAAATTTGGCTCTCCTGTCCTAATTTTTTCAGATGGTCAGATAACAATTTAGTTTCGGTTTGGTCGAGGAGAACTTTAGCACAAGTGACTCCGTTTTCATTTTTAGTTTAGTCCAGGGATGGGTGAACCCTTTAGAGCTTTCAGTGATACAGTCAGTCTGCTGCGGCACGCCTGCCACAGGTTTACCACCACTGGCCTAGTCTGTTAGCGCCTGTTGTGGGAGCTAGCCCCAAACAGTGGCTTCGTGTTGTTTTTATTTAATGGAATATCTGGACCTCTCCCATCTGGAGGTCTTTGTAGATAAGTGATCCTTCAGATGAAGGCTGACCAGCTGCTTCCTCTTAGCAGCTTTCTGGACCCCAACACCAGGTCTCCATCTGTAAGACAGTAGTAGTACCAACCTGAGTGTGGTGGCGCACACCTATGATCCCAGCACTTGGGAGGCTGAGGCAGGAGGATTGTGAATTCAAGGCCAGCCTGGGTTACATGGTGAGGTCAAGGCCAGCCTTTGAACTGCACAGTGAAGTCCTGTCTCAAAAAAAGGGGGGGGGTTGGGGATTTAGCTCAGTGATTAGAGTGCTTGCCTTGCAAGCACAAGGCCCTGAGTTCGATCCCCAGCACCAAAAAAAAAAAAAAAAAAAGACAGTAGTAGTACCTCCCTTAGAGAAGGTTAAAGAAAGTGGCTCATATGGGCCGCTTACTGCATGTTCTCAGCCCTCAGTAGTAAGTCAGGACTTCAGAAGTGGGAGCAGCTGCTTTTCTCCAGGGAGGGTGAATCTGGTTTGGTCTTGACTGGATGAGAGGGAGAGTGAAGTACCTCCCTCGGGGCATACGCCTGTGGCTCCTGTGGGAGCCCTGTGCTGCTAGAGCTCCTGGGTCCCTGAGGCCCAGAACAAACCCCAGCTGTATGCTGTCTTTGACAGAGACAGAGCGGGCCTCAATGGAGAGGCCTTGGAGTTACATACCTGGCCCACCCACAAGGCCACCCATTCTGCCGATCTCACCTTTTTCCCAGCCTCCTGCGGCAGCTATGGTCAGGTTGCCTGGTTTCAAATGAAGACATTGCTCGTGATGTCTATGGCCTTGGGCAAGTCGCCTGGCCGCTGGGAGCCTGGCCCCTTTATTGATGGAGGTGCCTCCCCCGGGGGTGGTACAGGCAGAGCTGAAGTGTGTCGTGTGGCGCCTGGGCCATAGTTGGGCCCAGTTATTAACCTGCTCTTGCCATCCTGGTCACCATTGTCCCAGCTCAGAGCCTTGGTTCCCCAGGACCAAAGTGCTCCAGCCCCTCACCTTTACTTCACTCTTGCCTCTCCAGCAGCCTCACTCCACTCCCACCCTCCAGGACGCTGGGCTGCTGCTCTGTCTGCTGGCAGCTGGTGAGAGTTCCTCCTGGCTCAGCAGTAGCGCCTCTGCCCACTCTGGCAGCCTGAGGGGCAGGTGCTGTTTCCTGCACAGCGTGTGCTTAGGGAGCTCGGCTCCTCCCCAGCATCCTGTGGCTGGCCTTAGAGCCAGGATTTGGACTCAGGCACTTTAGCCCTACCTGGCCCTGTGGCTAACTGTCACACCTCCCTACCCGCTTTAATGTTTGTCTTCACTTCCTGTCCCCAGGCCCCAATCCAGGCCTTGGAGCCATCGTGGAGTATCTGCCTGTCAGATCAGAAGGGCCATCAGATCCACCTGTCAGCCACCTTCGTTTATTAGTGTTCCTGTGTGCCGGGCACTGGACTGAGTCATCTGCACTTGTCAGCTCATTTCATCTGCAGGAGGAAACTGAGGCTCAGGGAGTTTCAGTCACTTAGTCAGGAGGCTGCAGTTTGCTTGAGGTTGCGCCTGAACTGTGTCATGGAGGGAATGGCACCTGAGGTCCATCCCAAACCTGTTGGGTAGACAAGGCCACTACCAGGGGTAAGCCGCACTCCTTTGTGGCTTCAAGGCTTTGTGTAACTCTGCAGCCTCAGGCCACCAGGTCAGCCTCTCTACCTAAAATTGAGAGAAGGGATGGGTGGAGTCACATCCTTCCTCTGCAGGCATTTTCCCACCCATCCCAGCCCCTTGCATAGCTCTTTGAATCCGCTGGGTGACCTAGGGGAAGGGATGACCTTCACCTGCAGTGGGACCAGCCTGGAGGGGTGGCAAGGTCTGGGCCTCAGCCTGTGCCCTCCTGACCCTGCTGGCCCCTCTCTTACCATCTTTTTTTTTTTTTTTTGGGTGCCGGGGGATTGGACTCAGGGCCTTGTGAGCCCTGAGGGCCACTCTAACCACTGAGCTAAATCCCCAGCCTCTCCTTCCAATTTTTAAGCGCAGTCTGTCCCAGTCGGTCTGCACTGAACCCCTTGCATGCTCCATCCTAGAAGCTTTGTCCATAGCTCTCAGCAGCATTTTTGCACATGAGGAAATTCACAGAGACTGAAATGTGTGCAGAAAGCCACACAGTGAGCTCAGAAATTGAATCCAAGTCAGTCTGACTCCAGGGCCACTGAACCTGCTCCTCATTCAGCCATTCTTTGGATAATTACCTGTGGAGTGCTTGTTGTGCAAGCCAACCTAGATGCTGCCCCTGCCTTCTTGGAGCCTGCGCTGTGTGTGGGAGACAGACACAAAACAAAAGACTCTTCTAGGCAGATGTAAAGGTCCAGCTGTGCCAGGTGCTTGGAAGAGGGAGGGGGTGCTGCAAGGGGCTGGCTGCTTTTTCCTGGCAAGGAAAGGCCACGTCTGTGGTGGTGTCAGGCCTGAACCTGCCCTGCCGTGGGGAGTGTAATTTCCTCACAACCACAAACGTAGATAATTGTGCACACATAACACGCCACCCCACTGGAACCTTGGCAGCCTCTTCGCTGCAATTAAAGGAGGGGAGGGGGGCACACGTGAGCCCCCACATGTGAGATCCTTCTTAAACTCCCACTGTGGAGGCAAAGCCACAACTGCTGACTTGAAAGAAATCCAGGGAGTGGTGGGAAGACAAGACGCAGATGTGGGAGGACCAGGTCAGCCGTGGCAGCTGGGGTTCAGAGCATGGGTTTTGAGGTGAGAGTCTCAGCCCTGCCAAGTTAGAAACCCAGTCATGACATAACATTTCTTTAAAGATCTGTGGCCTGGTGCAGGCTACTTACCTCCCCACACCTTGATTTCTCAGGTCACAGGCAGTGGCAAATAACCCTGCCTCACGGGTGCCCTGCGGACCTGACACAGGTCTCATTGGGCTGCCTGCTGAGCGTTAGGCTTCCCACAGGTCTCCTGGGCTTTCCCGGCCATGCGTAGGCTTTGAGGAGGTGTGGTAGCCTCACAGTTCTCCACACTCGGCTCCTTCAGTTTTCATGAAGGGCAAGTCATTCCTTGCTTTGTTTGTTTTTGTTTTAGGTTCTGGGAATTGAACCAAGGGCCTTTCACTCTGAGCTTCATCCCCAGCCCTTTTTTTTTTTTATTTTTTATTTTGAGACAGTATCTCACTAAGTTCCCCAGGCTGGGCTCAAATTTGTGATCTTGTCTGGGCCTCCCAGAGTGCTGGGATTACAGGTGTGGTGGCTGCCACCATATCTGGCTAAAGGAAGGGTTTTCTTTTTTTCTTGCCTTATTGTGGTGCTGGGGATGGAACCCAGGGCCTTGCCATGTGCTCCACCACCGGGCTACACCTCTGGCCCATTCTTGTCTTTTGCATATTCTGTCTCCCTGCCTGGAATTCTCCCTTCCTGACACCTAGTTATCCTGCAGGGCTCACCCTCATGCCACTTCCTCAGAGAAGCTTTACCTGCTTTCTCCTCTGCCGTGGGGTAGAATGAATCACTCTGATCCTTGCTTGGTCAGCACCTGTTTTCCCTACCAGTGGCAAGGACAGATGTCTTAGATTCCCAGAGCCCTGCACAGGGCTTGGAACAAAAGCGTGCAAATATTTGTCAAATGAGTCATTCTGGGCTTGTTCAGGGAGGCAGGCCTGCTGTGGACAGGGCCCGGGAGTGTGTGGAACTGTTTGCTGGGTTACCGAAGAGGAGGGTAAGGAAGTGAGCGTGGAGATGTGGCTGTGGAGGTCGTCTCAGCCAGCATGATTTTGCACATTTTCTATGAGGCTTACAGATATGCTGCTGAACACCTTACACACAGTCTCCTTTACATCGCACATTTCCACAAGGTGTTGTCCCTTTTACGGATGAGGGTACACATGGAGAAAGGAAGTCACTCTGCCTTGTCACCTGGAAAGAGATTTGAGCCAGGCAGTCTGCCCCTTAAGAGCTCAAAGGCTTAAACCGTTGGGTGACCTACTGTGAGTGTGACACGGGGGTGTCTCCGCCTGCCGTAGTAATGGGAGACCTTGAGTGCAAGGGTGAAGAACTCGGGCCTGTGATAATGAGAATAGTATCAGCCCCCAGTTCTTGAGGTGTCTGCCACTTAATGATTTAATCTTCGCAACAGCTCTGTGGGGTAGATGTTACCGGTTTTGGTTTTGTTTGGTGCTGGGGATCAAACCCAGTGCCGTGTGCATGCTGTGCCCACGGTCTTCTGCTGTGAACTATTACTGTTTCAGCCCAATTTACAAATGAGGAAACAGACATGACATTGTAGTAACTTGCCTGAGGTATCAGTCGAGAACGTGGTGGAATGGGGCTCAGACTCCGTATCCGCGGTGTTGTGGGCCAGGCCCCAGAGTCTCTTCAGGCCCAGCTGGGCCCTCAGTACTGCTCCTGACATGGGTACCCCTCTGCCTGTCTCCCCAGCACCCCCACGGGCAGCAGCAGCAGGCCTTCTCCTCCCTGGATGACAAGCCTCAGTTCCCAGGGGCTTCAGCAGAGTTCATAGACAAGCTCGAGTTCATCCAGCCCAATGTCATCTCTGGGATCCCCATCTACCGCGTCATGGACCGCCAAGGCCAGATCATCAACCCCACCGAGGACCCCCATGTGAGGCCGCTCCCCGACCTGTACCCACCCCGTGCCCAGGTCTCCCCTGTCTCCTCCCTGGTCCCACTTGCACCGTCTGTCTGTGCCTCCGTTTGTAGCTGCCCCAGGAGAAGGTGCTGAAGTTCTACAGGAGTATGACGCTGCTCAACACCATGGACCGCATCCTCTACGAGTCCCAGCGGCAGGTGAGTGGGAATTACCTCAGGTCCCCGACCTGTGCTTGGGCCGAGAGATAACGCTTAAGGAAGAGAGAGGAAGGGAGAGCCATTTGGAGGATCCTTAGTGTTCTTGGGGTTCTCTTGGGCTCTGGAAAAAGACTGGGAGAGGTCTGGCCCGCGGACAGGAAGATGGACCCAGCTCACTGTGCTGGGAGAGGGAAGGGAGGGGAAGGCCGGCTGCTCTTCTCTCGGAGCTCACAGTCCCTAGAAGTGGGGACCCACTACGCTTTCTGCAGGGCCCAGGGACCACTCTAGGCCCATGTCAAATGTGGTACGATCCTCAGAAGTCTTAGTATCAGCAGACAAAGACCAAGTCGAACCACTGCCTACAAAGAGGAAACTACTGACTCAGCTACAAGTCTGCATGACTGTTTGCAGGCACAAGTAGATCCAGGGAGCTCGAAAGATGTTATCAGACCCATTTCTCTCTCTGTGCCTCTTTCCTCCTCCTCTCGGCCTCCTTCATTGTTTGGTGTTGGTCTCTGGCAGCTCCAGGCTCATGGAGAGGTCGCAAGGGAAAAGGGCTTGGGGACAGATTCTAGAGTGAGGCTCTAAGATGAGAGTCTTGGTTCTACCCCTCTCTGCTTCTGTGGCCCTGGCGAAACTACTTGGCCTCTCAGTGCTTCCATTTTCTTGTCTGTACCTGCCTCATGAACTTGCCGTGAAGATTGATGGTGACTTTAAGAACGGTGAAATGGGCATTTAGCCAGTTCTCAATATATATTAGTTATTATTATTTATTACAGTCCTACCACACTCACAATTATTATCTTTTCTACTTGGTAGGGGAAAGAGGATTCCCTCATATTCCAGCAGAAGCCCCAGGACTGATGCTCACTGGCCAAGCTTTGGTCCTAGACCCTGTCCTGAGCCAGTCACTCTTACCGACTATCTGGGCTGCACAGATAGAGCTGGAGAAGGGTCCTGTCAGAAAAAGGGTAGAGTGTTGGGCAGGCAGGCCTTCAGCCATCCACCACTCCCGCTGGGCTGAAGCAGGGTGGCTTGAGCATCTGCATTGGTGCCAGGCCCTGGGGAATCCTACTGCAGACCAGTGCATGAGGCCCATGGGCTTAGAGGGCAGCACTGGTGCAGGCAGGCAGCCCTCATCAGACTTTCCACACACAGGAACACTACGTATGGGTTCCGCAAGGAAGGGTGGTGGCTTTACTCAGCCCAGAAACTTCTCTGGGCTCCAGCTGTCCATAGGATCAAGTCTGGCCCCTTCCTGATTGCCCCTTCTTGTTCCATCCTTTACTCCCCTCTCCACAGCCTCAGGGCCATGCCTGGCCAGGCCCTTCCTCAACACACAGATTCCTGGCCCTGCCTCGTCTACACGACTGGGCTTTTTGATCTGACACACATAGGTACAATCACACCTGGTGACTTTGGGCAGATTTTTCTTGTCTTTTCCGCAGTTTTTACATTGCGTTAAAACATGGAGCTGGGGTTGTAGCTCGGAGATAGAGTGATTGCCAGCATGTGCAAGGCCCTGCGTCCAAACTCCAGCACCACAAAATAAATAAATAGATTGTTTTAAAAATAAGGTTAATAATAGTACCCACCCTGTAGGGTCAGGGAAAGGATTTTGTGTGAGCAAGCACATGAGTTCCCCTGCCCATTGGCTAGCACTGAGGACGGTGGCTTTGTTCTTCATAGTCCACCCTGTACAGGTTGCTGTATATCCTGCTAGCGTTACGTTTAGCTCTGAGTCCAGACCTCCTCTCTACTCCAAAGCAAAACCTTAAACAAAACCAAGAGCAGTAGCTTAACATCTGAATTGTTCAGGGAGGGGTGGTCTGGAGCTGGTCTGGTGGCCACCTTGATGCCAGCAGATACTGCTCTCCTTTCCGTGCTCTGATCCGCTGTTGGCTTCGCCCTTCTTCAAGCTCACCTCACAGTCCCAATGGCCCTGGCAGCTCCCTACATCCCATCTCATTCCAGGCAGCTAGTAGCAGGAAGGTCAGAGGTCAACCGTGGTCCGTCCCAGCTCTCTCTGCACTGTCACTCTAATAGAGACTTCTAGGCCACTCCACTCAGCGACATCTGCTTACATTTCCCTAGTCCCTCCTTGCTGCCAGGGAGATGGAAATGGAGTCTTTTAGGCCTGACACTTGCTGCCTGTGGTGGAATGAAATCTCTTAACAGAGAGGAGGAGGGGTAGGCAGCCAGTCCCTGCCGGGAGCCCAAGCTCTGTTTGCTCCAGGCGGTCCGCAGCTCCTCCTCACACTGA
>PVJO010021981.1:0-28903 GCA_004026905.1 Hystrix cristata | reverse complement strand
CCATCACCTGCCAGCTATTTTCACATTCAACCACACTAACGAAAATTTTTCCACCTTTTCCAGCACTTGTGTCCTCTGCTTGGTTAACATTGTTACCACTTTCACCATATCAGCGCCCTTTGAAGGCATCTTTACTCTTCAAAATAATCGAGATTGTCAACGTTAGCATCTTATACTTCAAGGCTAGATCAGTCACACGAACACCACGCTCGTAGTTTTCTACAATTTTCTTCTTCAATTCAGTGATTATTTTCTTCAAAACCTTCTTACCATTCTTGCTCTGCACTTTCTTGCTACCTTCGTTATTGTTCGGCACATTCTGCTCACCTTCATTGTGGCTCTGCATATTCTGGTCCCCTTCATTCCATCACCACACTTTTTTCTTACCACCATGCTTGCTCTGCACTTTCCTTGGAGTCACACTGGATTGAAGAATAGTGTACAGTACTGTGTGTGCTAACAACACACAGAAAAGCTTTGCAGTGAGTGTGCACAGATCTCTCTGTGACCTCAATCTCAACTAGAGGAAGTCATGACTACATGTCACAATAGGGAAGATGGCCACACCTGTGTTTCTGTGGGGAAGGTGCCCTGGGTCACGTTCATCACCTGATGTGGAGTTCGGGAATGGAAGCAAAATTTTGCTGAATGCTTCTTTTTGCCAACTGAATTGCTGGTCAACAGAAGCGTTCATGAACCCAGGCATTACTTTGCGTGCTTATTTGTTGAAAGAGTATTTCATTAATTCTCTCTTTTTAAAGTTCCCTTGGGGTTTTCCACATAGACTTTGGTGGCCTGTATGAACAAATGTTGTCGGATGGGAAGGGGGATTTAGAAAATATATCTCCAGGTTCTTTATTCTCGCAGGCAATAAATTGCAGGAGCGAATTTTAGGGCATTGGGAAAGTTTATTTAAGTAACAAAAGGGAGACCGGTTTGGCCAGGTGGGTAAAATAACTGGCTGATGCTGCAATTAGGAATCTGAAAAGGCCTGGGAGACTAGGGAGCAGGGGGCAAGCGCGCAAGGCAGAGGGGAGAGCGCCGGGAGAGAGAGGGCCAGCGAGGGGGTGAGAGAGGCAAGGGAGGCAGGAGCGGCAGGAGCGGCAGGAGGGGCAGGAGCGGCAAGAGCGGCAAGAGGGCGAACTCGTGGTGCCATTCATATTTATCTGGATTCTGTTCTCCTGAGAGTTTCTGGATCCCATGAGAAGAGGCGCGATTGGAATTTCGCGCCCCAGGCTGACGTCAGGTCAAAGCCACTCCCCAAGGTTATGTTCATCTTCCCAGCCAGGTCAGGCCACGCCCTAATCCTATATCACAAAGATAGTTTTATTTCTTTTCTTCCAATTTGTGCATATTTTTCTTATCTTATGATACCAGACAGGACATCAAGTACGGTGTTCAACAGAAGTGGTGAGAGTGGAATGCCCTTGCTTTGTTCATGAATTTAAGGAAAATTGTCTAGTTTATCAACATTAATTATGATGTAAGGTGTAGTTTCTCTTTGTGCACATTCTTTTGGAGTTGAAGGAATTCCTTCTCTATTCTTAGTTTGTGGAGAATTTTTATCACGAGTGGGTGTTGGATTTTTGTTAAATGATTTTTCTGCATCAATTGATATGCCTTTTTTCCCCTTTATCTTGTGGTGTGATAGATTACATTAACTAATTTTTCAAGCTTTGAGCCAGGCTTACTTGCCTGGAATTAATTTCACTCGGTCATAATGTATAATTCTTTTTATATGATATTATATTTTACTTGCTGGTATTTTGTTGAGGATACTTTATTTTTATGAAAGATTTTGTTATGATCATCTTTTACTTTCTTGTAATTTTTTAAAAATTTTTAACCAAGAACATGTATTGGTACATTGTACATATAATGATCACATTCATCACAGTTGTTTTGTACCTGTACATGATGCATCTTGGTTCTCCCCCCTCTTCCCACCCCACCCCTCTGTTCCCTCCTTCCTTATTTACAGAGGGTTTATTCACATTTCTCCATGATTTCCCTTTCCCTTTTCTTTCCTTTTCTCCCTTCCTGCTTTTCCCACTTCTCTCTTTCTAGTGCTCCTCTCCTTTGTATACTACCTTCCTTTTATATAATACCTATTAAACCTCTCTGTCTTTATTTACATTTATGGTTTCTCATATCAGAGAAACAATTCGATGTGACTCGTGAGTGTCTGATTTATTTCACTTAATAGTATGTTCTCAAGGAACATCCTTTTACATACAAATGACTCTAGTTTATCCTTTTTATTGCGGCGTAGTACTCCATTGTGGAGAAAAACCACATTTTCTTTAGCCATTCATTGGTTGTCAGGCATTTAGGCTGTTTCCAAGACTTAGCTATTACAAATATCTTGTAATATTTTTATCTGGTTTTGACATTAGGATAATGCTGGCCTCATGGAACGAACTAGGAAATCTTCCTTATTCTACTGTTTTCCCTAAAAAGATTGCAGATAATTAATATTGATTATTCTTCATTTAACAGAATTCACTAAGGAAACTATGTGAGATTGATGTATCCTTTTTATTTTTATTTTTATTTTTTTTTGGTGGTACCGGGGATTGAACTCAGGGCCTTGTGCTTGCAAGGCAAGCACTCTAATCACTGAGCTAAATCCCCAGCCCCAATGTATCCTTTTTAGAAGATTTTAAATTATTGATTTAATTTATATAGTGAATATGTATAGTGCTATTCAGGCTATCTACTTATATTCAAGCTGATCTACTTTTTGTGTGAGTTTTGATAATTGATCTCTTTCAAGGAATTGGTCCATTTTATCAAATCTATAAAGTTGTCATCATAGAGTTGTGTTTAGTTTTCCCCTACTATCATTTTAATGTGTATGGAATCTGTGCTGATGACTTATTTTTCATTTCTGATATTAGGCATTCGTGTACACACTCTTTTATTTTTGGTGAGCCTGGCCATGGATTTATAAATTTTATTGGCCTTTTTGAAGAGCTACCTCTGGTTTCTTTGATTTTTCTCTATGGTTTTCCTGTTTTAACACCTCTATTTTCTACTCTATTTTTAATTATTTGATTTTTTCTGTTTGCTTTATGCTTAGTTTGGTCTTTTCTAGTTAGCTAAGATGGAAGCTTATGTTATTGATTTGAGAATTTTATTATTTTATAATATATGGATTTAATGTGCTATAAATTTCCATCTAGGCATTGTTCTGTTGTCTGCCATAATTTGATAAGTTGAATTTTTATTTTATTTTAGTTTAAATACCTTAAAATTGTCTTTAGATTGTTCAACTCACAGGTTATTTATAAGTCAGTATTCCAATTTCCAAATATATGGATTTTTTTAAAGCTATCTTTCTGTTACTGATTTCCAGTTTGATTTTGTTATTATCTAAGAAGATACTTTGTGTGACTTCCATTATTTTAAATTTTGTTAAGGACCTTTTTAAAAAAAAGACTTATTTTTTTAAAAAGAAGTTTTAGGATCACAACAAAATTGTGATTAAGGTACAGAGATTTCCCATATACCTTCTGGTCCTATACACCCATAACCTTTCCCATTATCATCATTCCTTTCTAGACTGGTACATTTGTTAAACTGATGGACCCACATTGACACATTCTCACCCCAAATCTATGGCTTACATTAGTGTTCTCTTTTGGAGATGTACATTCTTATGGGTTTGAACAAATATTTAATGAATGGCATTTATCAGCATTATAGTATCATCCAGATTATTTTCATCATTCTAACATTCCTTTGCCTATTCATCCCTCCCTCCCCAATAGGCCCAGGCAATCACTGATGTTTTTACTATCTCTGTAATTTTGTCTTTTCCAAATGCCATATTTTTGAAAACATATAGGAGGGCTGAGGATTTGGCTCAGTGGTTAGATTGCTCGTGTTGCAAGCACAAGGCCCTGAGTTCGATCTCCAGCACCAAAATAAATAAATAAATAAATAAATAAATAAATAAATAAATAAATGAAAACATATAGGATATAGCCTTTCTGATCGGCTTCTTTCACTGAGTAATATATATTTAAGTTTCTTCCATGTCTTTTCATAGCTTGAGAGATTGTTTCCTTTTAACACTGAATCATATTCCATTGTCTAGATGTACCACAATTTATCCATCCATCTACAGAAGGATATCTTGATTTTATGTTCCAGAGTATGGTCTCTCTTGGTGAATGTTCCATGTAGACGTGAGAAGAATGTGAATTCTGTTGTCGGATGGAGTAGTCAATAAATTTCAAATAGGCCAAGTTGACTAATAGTGCTGTTTAGGTAATCTATATCCTTACTGATTTTCTGTCTGCTTGATCTATCAATTACTGAGAGACAGATGTTGAAGTCTCCAAATATAATTGTGGATTAGTCTATTTCTCCTTTTAGTTCCATCAGTTTTCCACTCAGATTTTTTGACACTGTTGTTAAGTACAAACACATTTAAAACTATCACATGTTTTTGGAGAATTGACCCCTTTATCACCTCTAATGCACCTCTTTATCCCTGATAATTTTCATTATTCTGAAATCTGCCTTGTTCGATTATAATATTGCTAATCCTTTATCTTTATATGTAAAATATGGTGAATGTTTAAATTGAAATTATTACAGTGAAAGACACATTGCCATTAATTCCCTTCGAAATACTTTGTTTTTGTCAAAATAAAGACAAAAAAGAGAACTTCCAGAATTGCTTCAGGAAGTGGCAAGAATGATGGGATAAATGTGTTCAAAGTGAGGAGGAGTGTTTTGAGGGGAATTAGTGGCAATGTGCCTTTTGGCATAATAATTTTTCTTCACTTAAACATTCATTGTATTTTTTTGATCACACCTTGTATTTTTCCATCCTTTTATTTTAACCTTTCTTTGTCTTTTAAAGTGGGTTTCTTATAGACCCTATGCATTCGGGTCTTAATTCACTCTTTCTCTTAATTGGCACATTTTGATTATTAACATTTAGAATGATTATTAGCATATTTAGATTAATATTAACCATGTTTATATTTTCTATTCCTTACCAGAGGCCTTTTCTATTTTCTCTAATTATAATCAAACATTTTATATGATTCCATTTTAGCTCTCATCTTATGGTACCAATTACTATACTTCTTTTAAGCAGCACATTTCACAACATCTAGATTATAGAAGTGGCCTATATGCCCATCAAAAGATAAAATGATAAAGAAAATGTGGTATTTATAAAAAGGGAGTACTATACTCAGCCATAAAGAAGGATAAATTTCAGTTATTTGTAGGATCTTGAGACCGTAATGCTTAGTGAAATAAATCAGACACAGAGGTTAAATACTGCATGGTTTTGCTTATATAAGAAATCCAAATTATAAATACTTTAAAGAGCAAAATATAAGAGTTGTGGTAGGAAACAAAGAAATAGAGTCTATGAAGATGGGAATGGGGTCTGGGGAAGGAGGGAATGGGGAAGGTGGGGGGGCAGAGGAGTAAAAATTATCAAAATTCAACATGTACAGGTACAAATTCCCCAAGATGAATGTAATTATAATTTATCACAAACACATACTAATAAAAATATTTCTCCAGAGATTTCCCTAAAGTTAATATATTTTAGTAAATTTAGATCCATCCTAAAACAACATCACTATTTGTTCTCATTTAGTGCAGGCACCTTATAGCAGGGCATTCACAATTACTCTCCTGTCTTTTTTTTTTTAAACTTTATTTTAATGGTACATTTTCAATATACATATCGATAACATTCATCATTGGGGATTTGTACCTGTACATAATATACCTTGTTGCTTCTTTTTTTCCCGTTCCCCTCCCCTCCCCTCATCCCTCCCTATTTACAAAAGCTTTGTTTCCATTTTTTCCTTCCATTTCTTATTTCTCTTGTCCCTCTGTTCCTTTCCCCCTCCCTTGTTCCCTTTCCTATTTGGACACCTTCTTCCCTTTCCCAATATAAATCATTTTAGTCTTTATTTACACTTCAGTTTCTCACACCAGAGAAACTATGCGGTATTTAAACATGTGTGTCCGATTTATTTCACTTAGGAGTATAGACTCAAGATGCATCCATTTACCCAGGAATATCTCAAGCTTATCATTCTTTATGGCAGAGTAGTATTCCATTGTATAGAAATACCACATTTTCTTGATCCATTCTGCTGTTGATGGGCATTTGGGCTGCTTCCACGATTTAGCTATTACAAACTGTGCTGCTATAAACATAGGTGTGCATATATCCCTGCAGTATAATGATTTTAATTCTTTTGGGAAGATACCAAGAAGTGGAATAGCTGGGTCAAATGGAATCTCTAGTCCTAGTTCCCTGAGAAATCTCCACACTGATTTCCATAGTGGTTGTACCAGTCTACATTCCCACCAACAGTGGAGAAGGGTTCCTTTTTCTCCACAGCCCCTCCAGCATTTGTTATTGGCTGATTTGTTGGTAATAGCCATTCTTTGTGGAGTGAGGTGGAATCTCAGGGTTGTTTTGATTTGCATCTCTCGAATGATCAGTGATGTTGAACATTTTTTCATATGTCTATCTGCTGTTTCTACTTCTTCATCTGAGAAGTGTCTATTCATTTCTGCTGCCCACTTTTGGATTGGGTCTTTAAATTTGGGGGGTCTGTTTTTTTGAGTTCTTTATATATTCGAGGTGTTAGTCCTTTGTCAGAGGAATAGCTGGCAAAATTTTTTCCCATTCTGTGGGTTGTCTCTTCACTTTGTTGGTAGTTTCTTTTGCTGTGCAAAAGCTTTTTAACAAAATCAGGTCCCACTTGTTGATTCTTTGTGATATCTCCTGTCTTTTTTAGACAATGCCGTCATTCATTTCACTTCTCCATATACTGCAATCACCTCATGCATGGCTACTCTTAGCACTCTAAACAGTTATATTTTAGATCATCTAAGAATTATCGAACAATCTTGCATTCTATTTTCATTTATTTCTTGTTTAACATTCTACTTTTAAAAATCTAGGTTTGAGCTTCTGACCTACATTCTTTTTCTTCTACCTATGGAAAATCTTTTAATATTTCTTGCAGGAAGGTTTCTGGTGGTCTGGATTCCTTTTGCTTGTGTTTATCTTAGAAAGTTTTTTTTGCCTTCCCTTTTGAAGGATAATTTTAGTGCATATGGAATTCCTTATTGGTGGGGTTTTTCTTTCAACATATTAAATATTTTACTCCACTTACTTCTTGCTTGAATATGCTATGTATAATTATGGCATTTTGAATATTTAAGCAGTGTGGTATTCTCTGAGGTTCCTTCATCTGTGACTTGGCATTTGCCATTGGTTTTGGAAAGCTGTCTACCATTATTATTTCAAATATTTCTTCTCCATTCTCTATTCTCTTTGTGGCAATCCATTTACACATACTATAGCACGTGAAAATTTCTCATGGTTCTTGGAAATTCTTTTCTTTTTCAATTTTTTTCTTATTGCATTTCAGTTTGGGATGTTGCAGTTGACCTGTCTATAAGATCACTCATTATTTCTTGGGCTCTGCTGGGCTTACTGATGAGCCCATAGAAGCATTCTTCATTTACACCTTAGAGTTTTAAGTTTCTGGTATTAAAATATTCTTACTTAGAATTCCCATCTCTCTGATTACATTGCTTATCTATAACTTTTTGTTTTGTTTTGTTTTGTTTTGTTTTGTTTTGTTTTGCAATGCTGGGGCTGGAACACAGGGCCTTACACACGCTGGGCACATGCTGTACCACTGAGCTACATTCCTAGCCCTTATTCATCTATTTTTGCATATTGTCTACTTTTTTTAAACAAAAGCCCTTAATATACTTATTTTAAAATTCTTCTTTGATAATAGCAAAATCTATAATATATCTAAGTCTTGCTCTGATGCTTGTATTTTCTCTTCAGATTGTGATTTTTCTGGCTTTCAATGTGGTTGATGTTTTATGGCGAAAGCTAAATGTGTGTCTGGTATCAGGAATTAAGGTAAAAAAGTCTCTAGTTTTACGATTTATGTTAATATGGCCAGGAATTGGGTTGCATTTAATCTCCTCTGTAATTATAGGTGCCTCAAACTTCAAATTTTTCTAGTGTTCATGATTTTGTCTCTCCAACTGATGTTGTGCTTTCCTAAGTACTCCTCTAAGATGGTCTATGTCTCGTAGCTCTTTCAGCTGTGATCCACTAACATTCTAATGGGGCCCTGTTGGTGTTGAGTTAAGGTCTGGAGCTGCTGGGTATTTTATAATCTTCTGATTAAATCTATCTTTTAATGGGCCTGTGCCTCTAGGCTGTGACCTTTACAAGTGTTTCTCTAAAGAGAGCTTTTTCCTTCCTATGTCTCACTCCCTTCTTTGGCCACAGTGTTTGCAACCTATTTCCTTAAAATGCTGACCATACTGACGAAGTATTTTTCTCTTACGTGAGACAGAAAGGTTAGAGGGTGCTGGAGCACAGAGCTGGGATTAAAGGGCCAGAATTATGCTATAGCAATGGGAAAAGCTGAGGAGTTAGCCTTTGTTTTGAAGAAGACTCTGGAAGTATTACTCTTCTGCTTGCCTTTCTAGAGCCATAAGAGGATTTTTCACATTGTGAGAACTTGGGGTTTTCTAGAGGGAAAACAGGTAAAAATTTGGGTGCCCTTCTAAGACTGACCCTGGTCCACACTCGCTCCTCAGCAATTTTTCAGAATTATGGTTTAAATATTCCTCCAACCTTATGGCTTCTACTCTAGTAAAGCAGACTTCAGGTGCTGTATATTTTTGTATGTGTCTGTCTTTCCAGCTTTATGGATGGTAGTTTTCCCTGCGACCATGGTTTCCTGATGAGTCTAAGAAAAGTTGTTGGTTTTTAGTTTTTCCAACCTTTTCATGTAATGACAAGAGTGACAACTTCCCAGCTCTTTACAAGTTGGAGCTGAAATTAGATGTTGAGTATTGCTCTTTTCAATGTCAATTTCTACATGCTCATTGTTAGTACGTAGAAATGGGCTTGATTTTTGTACATCGATCTTATATTCTGTGACCTTGATGACTTTGTTCTGTAAATTTTTTATTTTGCAGATTTCTTGGGATTTTTCATGCAAGCTACAAATAGTAACAGTTTTATATCTTCTTTTTCACACAGTTTACATTTTGTTTTTCTTTATCTAAATCCAGCGGCTAGATTTTCCAATTTTATGTCGAAGAGGGGTGGGGAGAGAAGATGTCCTTGCATTTTTTCTAATTTTTAAGGACAAAATATTCAGCCTTTTGTCATTAATTTTAATGCCGGGTTTAGATAGTTTGCAGCTTTTTACTAAGTTGAGGTTGTACCTGTCCTTTCCTAATTTACCAAGAGTTTTTATCACAAAAGGATGTCAAATGTTGTCAAAAGTTTTTACTGCATGTATGATATGATCATATGATTTTTCTTTTAGCCTGTTGATGTGATGAATTACATTGTATGACGCATACTGAGTCAGCTTACATATCTGGAATAAGTTGTATTTGGTCATGGTACACACAAGTTTTTTTTTTTTTTTTTGCTGATGGATTCACTATACTAATTTTTAAAGGATTTATTTGTGCTTACATTAATTTATTTGTGCTCTGTATGGTTTTTTGGTAACATTTTACCTGATTTGGGTATTCAGATAATATTGGTTTTATACGTTGGGAACTGTTAACTCCTCCTCTGCTTTATAGAAGAGATCGTGGAGAGTTTATCTTAGTTCTTTAAAAATACGGTAGAATTCTTTTTGGGAAACATCTGAAATTACGAATTTATTTAATGATTATAAAATTATTCAAATTATCTGTTTCATTTCGGTTGACTTCGAAGATTTGCAAGGATTTAGGGGTCTGTGTTGTAGAATCTATGGGCACAAATTTGTTCATAGTATTACCTTATTATTTTGTGTATGTCTGCAGAGTCTGTAGTGATAAAGTGGATTTCATTGCTGATGTTGGTGATATGTGTCTTTTCTCTTTTTCTGGTTGTCAGTCTTGCTGGAGATTTTTCAATTTTATTGCCCTTTTCAAAGAACCAGTTTTTGTGTCATTGATTTTTTTTCTCCATTGTATTCCTGTTTTCAATTTCATTTATTTCTGTTGGTATCGCTATTATTTCCTCTTTTCTGCTTGCATCTGGTTTATTTTCTTCTTCTAGTGTTTCCTGAGGTAGATTAAGATTATTCATTTGTGCTTTTCTAATGTCAGCATTCAATGCTATGTATTTTCTTTGTGTGTGTGTGTCAGTGTTATGTATTTTCCCTTCAGTGCTGTTTTAACAGTGTAATATAAGGTCTGATGTGTCGTATTTTGATTTTCCTTCAGTTTCATGCATTTAAAAGTTTCTCATTGACTCATGTTTTGTTCAGAGAGTTGGTTTAATTTCCAAGTGTTGAGAGGCTTGCCTGCCATCTTTCTGTTATTACTTGCAGCGTCTTTTTGCTCACCTATTGTAGGTGGCACACATTTGATCTAGAGGAATAATAAGCCTGTCTGAGCTGTCTTCTGTTGTTAAACCAGTAAGCATGAAATGGCAGCCCTGGATCACATTTTTTGGTTGGACGAGAAGTCATAAGGTGCTCTGTCATTGTGGCGTTTCTCCAGTGTTGGGATCTCAAGCCAGTACACTTTTTCCAGTGTTCAGAACTCTCCTTTATTTGTCTCTTACTTAGTGTAGAGGAACTTCAAAAGAGAGGTCTATGTGTTTTGTCCTGAGTACAAGTCTCATGGCTGTTTTTAAAAAACACTATTTAGATGTAATTTCCATATTCTACAATTTATCATCTAGAGGGTACAATTCAAGTTTTATTTTTTTAATACCAAGAAGATGTATTGGTACATTGTATACATAGTGATCACATTCATCATAGTTAATTTGTACCTGTACATGATGTATCTTGGTTTCCCCCCTTCTTCCTCACCCCTCCTTTCCACCCCCTTCCCTTCCACTACAATTCAAGTTTTAGTACGCTCACATACGTACAGCCATTGCCATCATTAAATTAATAATACTATCCCATCAGCAGTCACTCTACCCTCCCACCTCCCCAGTCTAGGTTACTTCCTAACTATGTTCTGATTCTATGAGCTCCCTATTCTAGACATTTTATGCAAGTGGAATCATGCAGTACATGACCTTTTGTGACTGAGTTTTCTCACATAGTATGTTTTCAAGATTCATTCATGTTGCATCAGAATTTCATCCCTTTTAATGCTGAATAATATTTTATTGTATGGCTATGCCGTGTTTAATTTGCGCTTATCTAGTTAAAATGATGTTGCATGTTTTTCACATTTTCCTTCTTCATTTCTCTGGTCATTTAACTATCCAACTCTTTTGCCCATTTCTAACTGAGATACTTAAGAGTGTCTGTAGTTCTTTATGTGATTTGAATAATTTTTTCAGTCTGTGACTTAATTTCCATCCTCTTAATCGTGTCTTTTGATGAATTTTAAAAATGCAAATGAAGTCCAGTTTATTATTTTTGAAAAATTTATGGATATTTTTTGTGTCTCTTCTAAAATTTCTTGTCTAACTCAATGTTGCAAGTTTTCTGTCTCAGGGTCAACACCAGAGGGGAAAAGGGGCCTAAACTATGAATTTCAAGCAAGAACTCCCTCTCAGGGTTGTGCAAGACCCTGAAAGTGAGATTATCCTGAAATTTTGAGCCCTAAGCCCCCTCACATCACTCTACTCCAGCTTCCGTTTCCTACTGTTCTGTTCTAGAAATTTCTATAGCTTTATTTTTCCAGTTGTTAGTTGACAGCCAGTTGGGTTGTTTGCACTTTTTTCTATTATAAATATTTCTAGTGTGAGCATCCATGTACAAATTTTGTGTGGAGATGTTTTCCTTTAAGTATGTACTCACAAGTGAAATTGCTGGGTCATATAGTGACTCTATGTTTAATTTCTTGAGAAATTATCAAACAGTTTTTAAAACATGACTGTACCATTTCGTATTCCTAGCAGTGATGTATAAGATTTCCAATTTCTTCATATCCTTGAATTTATATGTATATGTATTTAAATCAGATTTATTGAGTTTTAAATTTTATAGAATAAAATGAACGCATTTTACTTGTACAACTTGATGATCTAAATTAAGCTATTCTTTAACCACTACCACACAGAGAGTTACTATCATTCCCCGAAGTTCCCTCATGTTCCTTTATAGTGAATTAATTTTTCTCCTGCCTCTAGTTATCAGCAACTGTGATTGGCTTTCTATCATTTCAGGTTCATTTTTTTTTGTTCTGTCATTTCATACAAGTGGAATCAGATCCTAGACACTTTTTCGTGCATATCTTTTGATTAGCATACTCATTTGACATTTATCTTTTTTGGTGGAGTATTATCAATAGTTTGTCTGTTTTTATTGCCGGTTTATATTTTATTATAAAAATACACCACAAGTTGTGTACTAATTTATCACTTGGTTAACTTTTGAATTGTTTTGGGGTTTTGGTTATTATGAATAAATGCATAAATAGTCACTTAATGGTTTCAAATGTTCTTCCACTTTCTTTTTTCTAGAGTAAATTCTTTTCTATCTCTTTCTTTCTTTCTTTCTTCCTTCCTTTCTTTCTCCCTTTCTTTCTTTCTTTCTTTCTTTCTTTCTTTCTTTCTTTCTTCATTTCATTTGAGATCAAGCCTAAGGCTTTTGTACTCAGCTATATCCCCAGCCTTTTTTATTTTTTGTTTTAAAACAGGCTCTCACTAAATCACCAAATTGACCGGCCTGGGCTTGAACTTGCAATCCTCTTGCCTCAGCCTCCCGGAGTGCTGGGATTACAGGTGTGGAGCACCGCACCCAGTTCTAGGGTAAATTCTTAATAAAAGGATCGCTGTATCATATGATGAATAGTGTGACTAACCATCCCGGTTTTCCTGGGATTGTCCCAGATTTATCACTGAAAGTCTCATGCTCTCAGAAACATCTCGGTCCTAAGAACCCTGGGACAATTAGTTACAGTTATAAATTTAGTTATAACTTTACAAGATCGTCAAACTATTTTTCATAACGTTGGCAAGATTTTGCATTTCCATGGGGAATGGGTGACAGTTTCACTTACGCTTCATTCTGGAAAACACAGGTATTGCAGGTTTTTGTTTCCTCTGTTTCTAAACTAAAGTCACCCTAGCAAGTCTGCAGTGGCATGCCATTCTCATTTTCATTTGCATTCCATTGAGAACTAAAGACTTTAAGCAACTCTGCTTATTAGTCATTTCAATATATTCTTTTGTGAAATGTTTACACAGATGTGTTTCGTCTATTTTTAACAATTGAGGTTTCTTCCAATTATTTGTAAGATTTTTATATGTTTTGTAGTCCTTTGTCAGATATGTGTATTGCGAATATTTTCCTCCCATTTGGCATCTTTTTTTTTTAAATTAACAATGTATTCCACAGGACAATTTTTTCCATTTTAATAGTGTTTAAATGTTTGATTTTTATAGTTAGTATTTTTTTTTTTTTTTTTTTTTGGTGCTGGGGATCGAACTCAAGGCCTTGTGCTTGCAAGGCAGGCACTCTAACCACTGAGCTAAATCTCCAGCCCAGTATTTTTTCTTATTAAAAAATCGTTTCCGCCTCTGAAGGTGAATATGTACACGTCTGTGTTTTATCCCAGGAGTTTTACCGTCTTAGCTTTCGTCTTTAGATCTCTGATGCATTTCTAATTAACTTCATGTATGCCGTTAGTTAACAGTTAATGGTCATTGCTTTTGCGGATATCTGGTTGTTCCAGCACCATTTGATGGAAAAGATCACTTTCTTTCACTGAATTTCCTTGAAATTTTTGTCAAAAGTTAGTTGATCATATATGTGTGAGTCTACACGTATTTCCTTTCATTCATCAATGCTCTACACTCGAACCAGTACTATAACGACCTGCTGACTGTAGCTTTGAAATTAGCCTGTGTACATACTCCAATGTTGTTTTTCTTTTAAAAGATTGTCATGGCTATTCTAAATTGTTTGCTCTTCTATATAAATTTGAGAATAAATTGTCAATTTCTGCAGCAAATTTACTGGCATTTAGATTGGGGCTACATTAAATATATTGATTAATTTGCTGAAATAATTAAATTGATATCTTACCAGTATTGAGTTTTTCAGTTGACAAATAGTGTACATCTTTCCAATCACTCCAATCTTCTTCAAGTCAGCAATATTTTGTATTTTTTAGGATTTAGGATTTTCATATATTTGGATAAATTCATGACCATATCATGGTTTTTAATACTATTGGAAATATTTTTTAAAATTTCAGTTTCCGCTTATAATTGCTAATACATAGGAAGTCATTGCATCTTTGAATGTTGACATGGTATCCTGTGACTTTTCTAAAATTTATTTATTTGTTCTTTTTTGTTTCATGTGATTCTCTGTAAACAATGAATGTTTTCTGCTACACTCTCAGCTCTTTTTTATTTTTTTATTTTGAGACATGTCATTAAGTAGCCTAGCTCAAGCGTAGGTCCTCCTGCCTCAGTCTCCCGGAATGCAGGGATTATAGGCACATGCCATCACGCCTGCTTCGTATGTATTTTAAAATGTGTATCTTATTGTCTTTTTGTACTCAATAGGAACTCTAGGAAAATTATGCATAAAAATAGTGAAAGCAGATGCTGTCTTGTTCCCAAGTTTAGGAAGAAAGATTTCAGCATTTATCATTAAATATGATATTTGCTATCAGTTTTTCCTTGCATCAGGCTGAGGAAAATTCCATTATTCCTAGTTTCCTGAAATTTAAAAAAACATGATTTTTTGTATTTTTCACATATTTATTGAGATAGCAACTTATTTTCTTTATTATATAAATATGGTCAAGTACATTGGTTATTTTTGTAAATTTTAAGCTAACTTTATGTACTCTGAGTAAATCCCATCTCTTCATGATATGATATTCGTTTATGTATTTTTGGAGTGAATTTGAAGTGAATTTTTGGAGTTAAAATTTCTTTGGAATATGTATATTTTTGCAATTTTTTTGTCTGGTATTTGTTTCAGGACAATTTCCCTTCATAAGAGAATTGGGAAGAATTTCTTCCTTTTCTATTTCCTGAAAGAAGTAAAGTCAGAATTATTCTTTCTTTTAATTTTTGACAGAATAAACAAAAACGTAACAGTCTGCTGTCTTCTTTGGGACAAGTTTTTAATTATAAATTCTATTTCTTATGTTGATATAGACTTATTAATATTTTTATTTCCTTTCTGTTATTTAAAAATTGTGTCTTTTAGCAATTTTCCAACTCATCTCAGCTATTGAATATATTGAAATAGAGTTGCTTTTGATATCCTCTTACTATCCTTCTAATGTTGGTGTTACCTGTAGTTCCATCTCATTTAGTCATGATATTTGCACTTTGTGTTTGGTGCTTCTTTATACTCAAATAGTTTTGTAAACTTTTATCACGTTCATTAATTTTTTTTACTTTCATTAATATTTTTAAAGAAAGAAGTTTTACAGTTCTCTTTTGATGTTGTTGATTTTCATTTGTGGTTCACTTTCTTTTTTGTTTTTTTCTTTTCTTTGGTGCATTGTATACATAGTGATCATATTCATTATGGTTATTTTGTACCTGTACACGATGTATCTTGGTTTTCTTCACTCTTCCTCACCCCTCCCTTCTGCTTCCCCCTTATTCGATTTCCAATTTTATTTTTCTTTTTCCTTTCTTTCTACTCATTTTGGCCTTAAATTGCTCTTTTTGTTTTAGCCTTTTAAAACAGAAGCCAACAAATTTGATTCTAAACACTTTTTCCAATTTAAGTACTTAAAGCAATACATTTCTTTTTAAGTTACAGCCCACAAATTTTGAGATGTGGTTTTAAATTACAATTTGATTCAAAGCATCTTCTAATTTTCCTTGTGATTTCTTTATTTTTTTTACTTATAAGATACTAAAAGTATGTTGTTTTCCAAATATTTGTAGATTTTCTAGAAATAATTCTGTAATTAATTTCTGATTTAATTCCATCACAATTAGATAACATACTGTGGGTAATTTTGGTACTTACAAATTCATTGAGGCCTTGAAAATGTTGCCCAACATGTAGCCTATATTTAGGGGCTGTTTTATGTGCATTTGAAAAGAATATATTCTACATTTCTAGGATACAGTTTTCTGTCAATACGAATCAGAGTAAGTTAGTTGATACTATTGTTCCAGTTTTCCATAACATTTTGATTTTCTGCCTACTTGTTTTATCAATCACTGAGAGTAATGATGAAATCTCCAAATGTGTTTTGGACTTGTATTTTTTTTCTCTTTAGTTCTTTAATTATTGATTCATGTATTTTGAAGCTCTGTTAGTAGGTCCACCCACATTTAATCATGTTTTATCCTTTGTATGATTACTTTAATGGTGTCTACTTTTACTAATATTAATAGAGCCAATCCAGATTTTTCCATGCTTATTTGTGCTGGTATCTTCTCTCATCTTTTTACTTTTAATCTATATCTTTGTTTTTAAAAGGTAATTTGATATTTTCCCTTTCCCTTTTCTTTCCTTTGTTGCCTTTCTGCTTTTCCCCTTCTTTCTTTCTAGTACTCCTCTCCTTTGTATATTATCTTCCTTTTATATAATATCTATTACACCTCTTTGTCCTTATTTACAGTTATGATTTCTCATATCAGAGAGACAATTCGATGTGTACTCGTGAGTGTCTGATTTATTTCACTTAAAATATGGAAAATTATGAATAAACCTGCTGTGAATAGGGAGGGAGGGAACAGAGGGGAGGGGTGGGGAAGAGGGGGAAGAACCAAGATGCATCATGTACAGGTACAAAATAAATGTGATGACTGTAACCATTATATCTAAAATGTGCCAATACATGTTCTTGGTTTAAAAAAAAAAGAATTGTTAAGTACTAAAAAAAAAAAAGATAATTTGATAGACAAAGAAGTTGTAATTTTTATTCAGTCTAATAATGTCTGGCTTTTAATTGACATGCTTAGTCCATTTATATTTAATGCAATTATTAATATGGTTGGATTTAGGCCGAGTTAGTATCTTACTGTTTCCTCTCTTCCCATATTTTTTACTTGTTTTTTTAGCTTTCTTTTAGATGAAAACAGTATCTGCTAGTATTGAAATTGGTCACCACTGCAGGTTTATTAGCTCTAATAGAAAAAAAATTAAGTGGCTTTAAACAGGTCATTCTTAATTTAGCACAGCCCACTTCAAATAATTTTTACCATTCTACACACAATGTGAAGAACTTAATACACTACTTTTCCCCTCCCTATTTTTGTGCAGTTATTGTGAAATATTTTATCTATACCTAGATAATGTACTTCAGAAGATGATATGATTAATTTTGAGTTAAACAGGTGCTTATCTTCCTAAACAAACAGGAGAAAAGTCTTCTAAGCATACTCTTACATTACCATTTCCAGTGCGCCTCATTTCTTCATGTAGATTTTAATTTCACAGTGGTTTTACATTCCCTCAGTCTAAAGAAATTTGTTTGTTGTTTTCTGTAGTGTAGGTGTGCTGGTGATAAATGTCCTCACATTTGTTTTGTGTGAAAATGTCTTTTTATCTTCATCATTGAATGATATTTTCACTGGATATTGAATCTTGATTTGAGAGTATTATTTTCTGTCAGTACATCGGTCTATTTCTTGCTTCCATTGTTAATTGCATTTCAAACCTATTCTACTCTTTATTTCTTGGTAGATATATTATGTTTCCACATAGCTGAATTAAAATTTTTCCCTTTAGTATTGTGTTTCAACAATTTGATTATTGTTTTTTATGCTTTGGTTTTCCTTTTTTTTTTTTTTACCAACTTGCTTTTTTAAAATTTTATTTTAGTGGAACATTTTGGATGTACATAATGGTAACATTCACCATAGGGAACTTGTACTTGTACATGATATATCATGCAGCTTCTTTTTCACTTTTTTTTCTCACTCATGGAGCTTTGGCAGGTTTTTATGTTCAGTAGATTTGGAACAGTTCAGGTTATTGTTTACTCAGTATTTTTCTGCCTCATTCTTCTCTTTTGAGTATCAAATTTCACATAAAGTATATTGCTAGATGTTTTTCCATAAGTCACTGAGATTTCATTTTTGGTCCTTCTTTAAGAATCACCTCACTGGGTTCTCTTTTCTCTAAAATTGCGACTCATCAGTGACTGTGGTGCCATATGTGAAGACTCCTTTCACATATTGATCTATTTTTCTAGTTTTTGTAATGGCAGGAGGACTACTTTTCTTCATGTTACTGCCCACAGCTGGAATAGACACTAAATTTATTTTGTTTTTCCTCCTGGTGTCTTTTAATGAGTAGAAACATTTCATTTAGGTCAACTCCAATATGCCATCTTAGAAATTTTACTGTTACTCTTTTTTTGTCATCAGTTTATACGAGCTGCTCCTACTCAGTGTCAATGAAATTACTTTCTTATACTTGTATAGTCTTCCATAAGCTTTTACAGTTTAAATTTTCCTATATTTAATTCTATGCCCCAATTAATCTTGAATAATTTTTCACTTGGTGCGAAGAAAGTCAATGATATTTATTTCCTTTCGCACACATCTAATATCATTTGTTGAAAACAGTCTCTTCTTCACTGAATCACCCTCCTGCTTTTTAAAGAAAGCAATCGCTCTTATACGTGTGGATTTACTTATTTTGTTTCTCTCTGGTTTTGTTGATATACTTATTTGTTCTTAGGCCTGTATCACACTGTCTTGTTTTCTGTAATTTTAGAGTAAGACTTGAAATGTGGCAGATGGAATCCTTCAACTACTTTTAAATAAAACTTATTTACTTATATTATTTATATGCTCGCTTCGGCAGCACATATACTTGTTTTATTTATTTACTTTCACTATCCTACTTCCTTTTACTTTTTCATACAAATTTTAAATTAGCTTATCACTCTCTGGAACCAAGTCAGATAGGATTTGGATTGAAATGATATCATATCTATAGATAAATTTGGAAAGATTTGATGACAAGGTTTTTTATTTCCATTTATTTTATTTTCTTTAATTTCACTCTGTTGTAATTTTAAGTGTAATGGCCTTCCCTATTTTTCATTAAACCTATTACTATATATTACATGATTTAAAAAATCTCATTGCATATGACATTTTAAATTTCATTTTCTATTTTTTAAAAAATTGGATTCTGACTCATAAATAGAAATGCAATTGGTTTCATGTACTGATCTTGTATCATAACCCCTTTCAATTTCATTTAATAGCTCTAGAATTTTTTTGTTGTTGTAGTTTCTTGTAGATTCTGTATATACAATCATCTTATCTATGAATCATAACAGTACTACTTCTCCTCCAATTTTTAGTATTTCAACTAAATTTTCATGCCTATTGAACTGGTTAAGAATCCCAGTACAATGTTCTAAACAAGTAATGCAAATTGATTTATTGTGTTTTTGTCAAACCTAGTGAAGGAAGCAATGAAGAGGTTGGGATTGTAGCTCACCGATAGAGCACTTGCTTAGCATGCGTGAGAACCTGGGGTCCCATCCTTAACACTGGAGAGAGAGAGACAGAGAGAAAGAGAGAGAGAGAGAGAAAGGAGGAGGAGGAACAGCAGGGAGAGGGAGAAAGAGAGGGGCTATTTATTATACTGAGGAAAATTCCTTCTATTTACTAGTTTTCTGAGAGCTTTAATAATGAATAGAGTTTGAATTTAGTCAAATACTTTTTTCTACACTATTATGAATTTTTCTGTTTTTCTGTTATTGTGATGAGCTGAAAATAATGTCCATACAATCCATTGATCCTATTCAGTTTCCCTAGTATTAATTGCAGTCACTTGCACATGTGCATGTTTGGTTCTGTATGATATTATTATGTATATAGGCTCATATATCTACTACCAAAGTTAAGATGCACACTAATTTCATCACAGGAATGCTTCTTATTATAGCCACAATTGCCTCCCTCCTGCTATTCCTTTTATCTCTAATCCCCAGAAACTGCTAATTTGCTCCTTTCGAAAATGTTTTATAATGGAAGTCGTCTTTATGTAATCTTATGGGTTTGGCAGTTGTTAGTCTGTGACTTTTTATTCCTCAGTATATTGTACTGTGGTTTGATAACCATTCACCTGTTGAAGAACATCTGGGCTGTTTTCAGATTTTGGCTGTTATGAATAAAATGGCTATGGACATTATGTACTGGATTTTGAGCAGACATATGTTTTCATTTCTTTGAGTTTCCCCAGATAGTAGTTGCATGTTTAGTTTTATTAGGTGCTGCCAAACTGTTTCTCAGAGTTGCTGCTAGGAGTTGAATTGTATGCCCCTCAAATCCATATGTTCAAATATTCACCCCCTATACCTTGGAATATGGTTTAACTTGGAGACAGGTTATGTAGAGAGGAAATCAAATTCATATATTTCTCCAGGGTGAGCCCTAGTCCAACATGACCCTGTCCTCATCAAAAGGGAAACTTTGGACGCAGGGACATGTATAGAGAGACGATGATGTGAATACGCACAGGGAGTAGATGACCATATAATAGCCAAGGAGAGAGGCACAGGACAGAATTTCCCCTTATATCGTACAGGTGGAATCAGTTACACTGATAGCCTAATATTGGATCCCAGCTTCTGAAACTGTGAGACAATAAGTGTCTTTTGCTTAAGCCACTTGGTTTGTGGTACTTTATTACAGCAGCAGCAGTAAACTTCCGAGGCCTTGCTGCTTCACGTGGCCACTACTTGGTGTTGTCACTGTATTTTTCTCTTTGTCATTCTGAAACAAGTGTACCAATGTATCATTGTAAGTTAACTTTTGTTTCACTGAAGGCTAATGATGTTGAATAGCTTTGAATATTCCGCTTTATTTTTGCAATATTGGGGATTGAATCCAGTGTCTGTGAACTACACCCACCACCCATTTTTATTTTGACACAGGGCCTTGTTAGGTTCTAAAATTGCCAGGTTCCTATTTAGCCATCTGTGTATTCTCTTCAGTGAAATGTCTGTTCATGTCTTCTGAAAAATTTCTCACTGGATTTTAAAAACTGTTTTAAAAGTTCTTCATATGTTATAGATACTAGTTGTTTGTAATATGGTTCTTTTGTGAACGTCTTTCTCCAAATCTGTACCTTAAATTTCATCCTCTCCACCTGGGCTTTTATATAACTGTAGATTTAATTTTGATGTTGTCTGATTTATTAATTTATTATTTTGTGGGTCATATTTTTGATGTTAAACTTAAGAATTCATTCCCTGGCCTTAGATCCTTAAGTTTCCTCCTATTTTTTTCTCAAAATTCTTATGCTTTTATATTTTATATTTAAGTTAATGTTAGAGTTAATTTATGTGTGAGATGTTTGTTGTGGTTGAGGTCAAATGTGTGTATATTTCCAATAGTTCCAACACTATTTGCAGAAATTATTGAATCAGGTTTTTCCTCGAATTATTTTTTCATCTTTGTCAAAAATTAGCTGAACATATTTGTGTGGATCTATTTCTGAGTTTTCTATTCTGTTCCATTAACCTAGAAAAATAACAGATTCAACTGCAATCTATCTGCTGGAGAAATGCTTTAGATTCAAAGATACAAATAGGTTGAAGAAAAGAATGAAAAATAATACAACTACAAACAACAACAATAACAGAGCTAGAGTGGTGATATTTAGATCAGAATTTAAATAGATTTTAAAACAATAAATTGTCACTTGAGTTCGATCCCCAGCACCACAAAAAAAAATAGACAATAAAATAAATTGTCACCAGGAATAAGGAGAAAGATTTTATAATGATAAAGGGTCAACTTATCAGGAAGATCTAACAATTATAAAGGTATATGTAGCTAAACAAACAACCTACAATTAGATGCAGGGAACCAGAGAGAACTGAAGAGACAAATAGACAACCCAAAAATATACTAATAGTGGGAGACTTCAATAATAGATATACCAATTAGATCTGAGGCATCTACACTATATTCCACTCAATTACATCAGACATCCAGCTTTCTTTATCATAGGTACTAGCTTATGAAACATGCATCTATAATTTTAAAACAACTGAAACCACACAAAATATAATCTATGACCAAAAATGAAATAAAATCGGGCATTCGTAACAGAATTGAATTTAATAAATTTACAAATATGTACAAATATGTACTATCCTGTTTCATAGAGCTACCAGTCTATTCTTAATTGGTCACCACCACAGTTTGAGTTGTTTTTGATAGTGCCTTATGCTCGAAATTCTCTACACATTTTCCACAATGAAACAGTTCACTTAGTCTGAGTTGCAGAGCTCGGTGCTCTCATGTCTTGCCCTTTACTTTGGGCAGACGTCCCGTAGCAAGGGAGCAGAGAATAAAGACAGCAGCATGCTTTTCCTAGAGGAACATCCCCATGTAAGGGTTCGAGCTGGGTGTGAAGGGATCCACTGGCTTTCTGTATCTGACCCTCTTAATGCGTGACCTCTGCCTTTCTGGAGAGCTGGGTGAAATGAGTTCAGGGCAGAGTACATCAGGACTACTATAACTAGAGGAGAGGTTCCACACTGTGAGTAGGCACTGGGAGGGGGAAGGAGGACAAGCCCACTGTGACTACCCAGAACAGAACTTCCACAACATGGAATTAGGATGACGAGTGATGCAGGTGGTCTACCACTTTCGAGGTAAAACTGTGATCCTAGGTCGGGGGCTATGTTGTGAGAGAGCCCACCTTATGTGCAGATGACTGGAATACCATCACAATGAGCTGGTAGTGGTAGGGATATAAACACATAAAGGCTTGAATGGCGCAAATCTATTTGTTCTTACTAGGATTTAGATTCCAGTATTTTCTTAGTTAGATCTGTATTCGCTTTAGGTTCCTGGGACAATTTCCTGGTACTTTATGTACTTTTCCTGGAAAGATGTTTTCCAGCAGTTAAATGGTTGTTTTTGTTGGAGAGAATGTCTACTATACTCACAAATTACTGCTCTGGATATCCACCCAAGGCTGATTATTTTTTTCTCTTAAGGATATTCACTTGACCCAGAACTATTTACTGAACAATCCATTCTCTCTCCAATGTACTGAAGTGTCTTCTTGTCATAAATCAGGTGACAATAGGTGTGTTAGTTTTATTCTAGACTCTAGATTTTGTTCCACTAAATAACATGCTTATCCTTATGCCAATATTATATCCTCTTAATTGCTATAATAGAAATTATAGTAAATGGGAATTCTTTATAACAGGAATTCTTATCTAGTAGTGGATTCCTCCTGTTTGTTCCTTTTCTACAAAATACTTATTAATTTTTACCCTGTGTACTGTCTTATGAATTTTAAGATCAACTAGTGAATCTCCCTAATGCACACCAAGAATTTCATGTGGATTGTGTTGAATCACATGTTAATCAGGGCAAATTTTACATCTTCTTGGGAGATTTTGTATCTTAGCAATATTTGACCTTCTGATCCATTATATAGTCTCTCTCTCCATTTATTTATGTTTTTAATTTTTTTCACAAAATGTGATAATTTTCATTCTAAATGTCTTTCATGTTTGTGGTCAGATCTATTTCTAGGCATGTATTTTCCAGTGCAATTGTCAATAATATCTTTATCAGTTATGATTATGAAAATATGTATACAAGTATATACTTCCTTTGTATCTATTTGTCTATCAGGTATCCATCTATCCATCTACAGAGGTTAGCATATTTGAATGAGAGGGTTAAGCAAGTTTGAAAACCACAGTGAAGGCCAGAATGCTTGCAGACCACAGGGAAAATAACTTCTTCAGGAAACCAATCCTGCTTTCAAAGCTTTTTAACTGACTCAATTAGGCCCATCCTTGTTATCTAGAATATATATCGATGCATATTAGATGTACTCTTTCACTTAAGGCTAACCGATTATACACATTAATCCCATCTACAAAGAAAAACATTCACAGCAACACCCAGACTAGTCTTTGAGTGATTTTTGTGTCCTGACTTGTTAATTCCACTTCTTAAAATAGTTTAGCCATAAATTTCTTAGAGTCACTAGATTTTTTCATCTTATTTTCTCCAAATAATAAGACTTTTATTTCATATTTTCTAATCCTTATGCCTTTAATTTCTTTTTCTTGTTTCATTGTCCTGTTTGGACCTCCAGTATAAATTTAACTAAAAGTGGTAAGAAAAGTATTTTTATTATTTTTTATTAATCCAAAATGATTGCTTCCTGCCTATGTGCCAAGAAGATGAATGGACAGAGAAACTGTGGTATTTATACATAATGGAGTACTGCTTTGCTGTAAATAAGGATGAATGAGGCATTCATAGGTAAATGGATGCACCTTGAGACCACAATGTTAAGTGAAATAAAGCAGACACACAAGCATAGATAGCACATGGTTTCTCTTATATGGGAAACCCAAAATATAAAGAACAAAAGAAAAGATAGATAATAAATAGGGAGATCTTTTTCAAAAGGAAGTGTTTCTTTAATTACTCATAGTAAAATGTCATTTTCATCATTAAATGTGTTGTTTGTTCAAGATTTGTAATCACTTATTTTCTTAGAATGAGCAAGTTACCTTCCACTTGTCATTTGGTAAAAGTTTTGATCATGAACAGGTTTTGAAATTTTTCAAATGTCATTTCTGCTTCTATTTAGGTGCTCATGTCATTTTTCTTCTTTTTTTTTTTTTAAAAAAAACTTTTCTAAGATGGTGAATTGCATTGAATAATTTTTGAATAATAAACCACCCATGGATACTGGGAATAAATATCATCTATTTGTGATACATTCTATTGTTTTGTTTATTGGTCTATTTGAAATGTTAAATTGTTGTGAAGGAGTCTTTTGCATCTCTCTATGTTATGAGAGAGATTTGTTTGTAATTTTTGTTTCTTGAAATGTCCTCGTCAGATTCTGGAATGAAACTTGTGCTAGCTTATTAAAAATAAACGAGATGTCTTTCTTTTTAACTTAATTACATGTGTGATTTTTAAAAACATTTTTTCCAAATGCCAGTTCTGATTTTTTCTTTATGGGAAGACTTTTAAAAATAGAGAAAATTTCTTTATCGATATCAGACTATTCAGATTTTCTGTACATTATTCTTTGTAGTACTCTTTATAGTACTCTAAAGCTTAAATTTACTGTTATTTTCCTTTCTTCTCCTCCTCCTTCTTTTGGTTTTTTTGAGACAGGGTCTTGCTATGTAATTCAGGCTGGTCTTGAACTCACTATGTAGCCCAGGCTGGCCTCAAACTTGCAGCGATCCTCCTGGCTCAGCCTCCCAAGTGCTGGGATTACAGGTGTGTGCCACCACACCTGGCTTTCCTTACCTCTTGAAATGCGTACATTTAAATTATAGATTTTCAGTTTTTCCTCAGTTCTGCAAGGTGTGATTGAAAAATATGGCAAATGTTTAAGTAAAAAATTTATTAAAATAAAAGTGATATTGTCGTTAATCCCCTTCCAAATACTCCTTCCTTGCTTCAAACACACTTATCCCATCGTTCTTGCCACTTTCTGAAGCAGTTCTGCAAGTCTGCTTTTGTGTTTTTTTACAAGGTGTGATAAAAAAAATCTGGTGAATACTGTGGCTGAACACTACCCAGAGGAAAGGCAGGTTTGTAAAAACATTATGGTGTATCCTTGCCCATTTTATTCCCTGGATCTGGTACAGTGTGACTTTTAGGTTTCTCTCAAAGCCAAAAATGACCTTGGAGGTAAACGTTTTGAATTGATTCAGTACATCAAGGCAGCCACGACAGTGCAACTAATGACACTCACAAAAGAGGACTTCCAGAGCTGCTTCAGAAGAAAGAGAGAGAATGGAAAGAGAACAATAGACACAGAGTTTATGTAAATGGGAGGGCAGGAAGGGTTGAAGGGAGAAGAGGGCAATGGGCAGAAAGAATTAAGATAAATTATGTACAGGTACAACTTCCCCATGATGAATGCTATTATTTTGTATGGCAAACATGTACTAATAAAAAGAATTTAAAAAGCAAGTGGCAAGAATGATAGGATAAGTGTGCTTTAAGCAAGGGGAATATTTTGAGGGGAATTAAAGGCAAATGTGACTTTTACTGTAATACATTTTAAAAAATTTAAACATTCATTGCATTTTTCAATCACATGAGAATTTATGTCTACATGAGAATATAGAGAATTTATGTCTATAAATATGAGAATTTATGTTTACAAATTTCCTATAGCATCTACCGAAACTTTATAACACAGCTTTAAAAATTCATTATACTTTTAAGTATTTTATACTTTTACTTGTAATTTCTTCTTTGATCCATTGCTGTTAAATACCATATCCTACAATTTACAGAGAATTTAGAATTTTCTACTAATTATTTTGTTGTTGGTTTCCAGGTTACTTCTCCAGAGTCAGGAAGATTCTCCAAATGATTTGAGTCTTCAAAAACTTGCTAAGACTTTGTTGGCACGCATGAGATTATTTTGCTAAATGCTTCCTATTCAGTTTAAAAGACAATGAATCCTGCTGTTGTGTGTAGTATCCTATGCATCAGAACGGAATCATGTTTCATTACGTTGATGGAATTTTCTTTGCCCTTACTCATTGTTTTTGTCAGTGTTTAATCTATTTTTTTCTCTACTGTTTTTGTGCAAGAGTGCTTGTCCATCCTGCTAGGAAGCGTAAGCCCTTCCACTCCCTGGAATAAAATACCACATATACGTTTTCAACTCTCAAATATATTCCCAATCCAGAACTTTCTCTTGAATTCTGGCATATATATCTCACTACCCATCCAATATTCACACATTTCTCGGTCATTTCACAGTGACGTTAAAATCATTGCCTTCTATCTCAAAGTCCTCCTCTACACGTAATTTTCCCATCTTACTGAAATAAATGCTATCAATTAAGTTGTTTATAGAGAAAAAGATAAACACATTATCATTTGCCTCTATTTATTGATGTCCTATCATCCTTTTAGAAAGTCATCAAATTCTTAGATTCTACCTTTTTGACATCTCTCTGCTCAATCTCTTTCTTACCCGCACAGATACAGCTCCAACATCCTCTGTTTCAACACTGTCAGAAGCTTTTGATTAGCCCTTCCTGGCTTCACTCGAACTCTCTCTAATTTGCCCTCCACATAATTGACAAGGTACCTGTATGAACCCTAAATCTAACATATTTCTCTTGTATTTAACTTCCTTAAATTGTTTCTTATTATCTGTAAGGTACATTTCAAACATCTGCGTTTTGCAATTATGTTCTTTTTATTTAGTGGAGCATCTTCTTGTATTCCATCTCAGCCTTTTTTCCACTTGGAAGAGCTTTCCTTTTTACAAAAATGAGTTCAAGTGTCAAGTTCTTTGCCCACTTTCTACTAGAATGGAATGCTTCTACTATTGTTCCCTTACCAAGTGCAATATGGTCGTCTATCACAAAGCCTCTAGCAACTTATTTTACTTAATTTTCACAAGGTCGTGACACCTGCACCCAGACTCTGAACAATTTAAAATTATGAACTCTGACTGGTTTATCTTCATAAAATGCAGTACTGAACTTGGCCGGTAATTGATATACAATGCTGGTTGACTGGGTAAATAGAAATTTAAAAACTATGTACAATTTGTAATATTTTCACTCCTTTATGGCAAAATCTTATCAGTGTTAACATGCTTATTCTATTAGTGTGACCACCACTTATATTTGATCAGCAACAACCTTCTTCAGTGGAGAGATGTGTTTTGTCTGTGAAGTCCTCAATGCTGTAGGCTATGTCTGGTATTTCAGTTAATCAATTAAGCTACCATAGAAATAAGTGAGACGATAAATGATTTAGACAGAATCTTTAATGTGACATCCCTCACCAGAACTGCTTGTTCATTTTACAACCTAGAAGAGCAGAGAAACTAACAACAGTCACATGAGGTGATCCCGAGAATAACTGTCTTTAGAAATACCACAGGCTAAGCTCATTGTCATCTTACAACCTGCTCCCATTTTCCTTTCTCTGTCACAGCGAATGGCATTGCCATTCAGGTAGTTGCAAAATCAAACACCTCAGGGTCATTTAAACCCTTTCCCCCCTCGTTTCATCTTCTCCCTCCAATCTATTACTAAATCCTATTCATATTTCTCCGAAATATATCCAAGTCTATTTCTTTTCCTTTTCACTGCCACCATCTTCTTGCAAGGTACCATCATTTTATAGCATTATGTAATTCTTCACCATAGTATTTACTGTAGATTTCATTGTTTCTTGTATCTCCCCAATGGACTACAAGCTCCCTGAGGGCATTGTACTGTGTATTCTGAAGCTCCTCTTCAGGGATATATTATTGTCAAATATGAAAGTGGGTACTAACAGTTAATATATTACTTTTTCCCAAGTAGCATGTTTGCATTTTGACTGGGCCCTTCTAGAGAGAACGCTTTAGGACAATGCTTCCCAAGGGGTGATCTGCAGAACACTAATCAGACATTCCATGCTGAGTAACAGGGCCAGCTGCAAACTTTATCTCCATGCTCTGTAATTATAGTACTCATTTCCTACATTAAAAGCTTTCAAACATACTGTAATAAAGCACACAGGTTAACTCTATATAGTCCAACATTTCACTTGTTTCATCAAAGAGCCTCCTTTTCATGGCATTTTCATTAACATCCTACTGAATGGTGTATTATGGATACGGTCCGTAAAATGAATCATAAAATGAACTTCAGAGACCAGCTTAAAAGGTAGGAAAAACACAAAGGACGGGAGGGGCTCAAGTCAGCCCTGACGTCATCTTGGAAAGTTAAAGATATGTCCCAGATCACCTTAACAGCATTTTTTTTTATTTTAAACCAAGAACATGTATTGGTACATTCTACATACAATGGTCACATTCATTACATTAATTTTGTACCTATACATGATGTATCTTGGTTCTCCCCCCTCTCCCCCCCTCCCCTCTGCACCCTCCCTCCCTATTTACAGCAGGTTCATTCATCATCTTCCATATTTTCCCAT